>JXSR01S035219.1:0-32569 GCA_000969725.1 Ophiothrix spiculata
TTTGTATTTTTCTCTCACCGAATGCCAAAATTCATGCTCTCACCCAATGACCCCTCATTTTTTGAGCCTGTGCTCTAACCTAATGCCCCAGCCTGTTGGAGCACAGGCCTTATCCTTACCCATTTCCTATTTGACTGTCCCCCCTGGAAATGTTGATACTTGGATGGTCCTATATGTTATATAGCCACACCTTCTTCCTTCCAAGGAAATGATTTTACACAATATTTTTATTTTTGTTTCCTTTATTTAGATGTTTTTTGGCTGATTAATGGTAACCTATGTGGTTTTAGAAATCCCTCAAGTTCAAATTCCAATCATATGAAGTTTAACCCAGAACCTTAACAAATCCTTGAGGTAAATACCTATACAGGAAGTAGAGTTAGGTTTCAGGATGTTAGTTTGGCTATTCCAAAAATAAGGTCATACCATCAAAAGAAGGTGTGTGCATCATTTAGGGAATTCACAAACTTCAAATTCACTGAACGGCTACAATAGGGTTTGTTTGTTTGTTTTTTCTCAATGAAAAATATTGGACAAGCCACATTTTTGGAAATTTTTGTTATCTAATTCAGCAACTAAAAGTGTACAATTCTGGAAATGGATTTGCATTCTGATCATAATGGTGATGTTAGGTTTTGGTTATTTTTACCAAATGGTATTATACGTCTTTGTCCAAATATTTTTTGAAAGCCTAGGGGGGTTTTTTTCGGGTAAAATATATTTTTACTTTGTAGAATCTTGAAACAAGTGTCATCACCAGCATTTGCAATGTTTAATAATTAACCCAACTTTTTAAACATTCAGAAATCCTACACACTGAAGACCCATCACTCTATGTTTGTGAGTGGCCCGGGAAAGGGGGGGGGGGCACTTAAGTATATTAATGTACAAATGCATGAACAAATCATTTTAAAAATACCCCCTAAACAAATTTTAGCTTTCCTTTAAGGTGTAGGTTCCGATCACATTCTCATCTCCCTGGGCTCAACCGGAAGTAGTATTTTTCATGTCATATGAAAGCCCATATTTTTCTGATTCTATATCCAAAATTTCACCTCCAAATTCTTCATAGTTCGAGAGATATAGCGTAAAATGTAAAATTAATTGGTATACCTATTTTCTTTTTCTTTTGTATTTTCATAACACCCTCATCCCAAGGGTTGCGGTTGCATACTTTCTTTTGCCTCTCAAGAGAAAACAAGAAGTAAGCTGAAGTTGAAATATCACAATATATCAATATATATTTCAGAGTTCAAGATCAATCAGTTAAAAGTAAATTACATACATGCTAAGTTAGGATCCTACACCTTTAAAAATGATGAATTAAACAAGGATTTAGCACAGTTTTGTTCAAAGTTTTACCCCCTAAAGTTAGATTATCTTCTTCAATTTTGAAAAACGCTTTTTTTTTCTTGTTGAAAATCAGTATATTCTGTTTTGAAAAATATATCCCTTTTTGTTTCAAATCAGTGATTTTAGATCTTTTAAACACAAAATCTGCTGTCCGTGTTCCTTCAATTTCTTCTAACCAAAAAGGTGTCAAATTTTTATGGCAACACTCCATTTTCATATGTGTCAATCTATACACTCGCCAGGCGTCATGAATTATATATATTTCCTGATTTTAATTTGTATAACTTGTTTTACTCCCACTTTAAGCTGGTTTATTATACTTTGCCTCAAATTTTCTAATAATAGTTGTGAATGATTTCTGCTTTCTTTTCAGTTATGTGTTGAAAGACCAGCTGAAACAGCTAAAACAACATGTATACGAACTGAAAGCCAGTGTCGTTGGTGTCCAGCACCATCTGGAAGGCATGGCTCGTAGCATCCCCATAGACTTGGTTCATACCATGTCGATACATGGAGATGAACCTGTACAAGCGTTGTGTACTAGCATACAAAAAGTTTGGGATGAGACTAACTCATATAAGAGAAGATCGGCCGATTTAATGACTCAATATTTACTTGCTGATGGCAATTTAAATAGTTTAATTGGCGATGTTGTGAAGGAAGATACGCTAACTAAATCATGGGAGGATATTATGTGTACATTTGATATGAAAGTTTGTGAAAAATGGTAAGTTAATACAGTGGAACCTCGTAAACACAAAATCTGTCAGCACAAAAACCCTGATAACACAAAATTGGTGTTTGGTCCCTTGTATCGATCTCCTATGTTTATTTAGTTAGATAGCAGAAAATCCTGATAACACAAAATAAAATCTTTGGCCTCAGTGATTTTGTATTAATGAGGTTCCACTGTAACTGGAATATACTTCAATGAGTATTCTATGAGACAGAGCATCATAACTGTTGAATTTTGCACCTTGCTAGGTAAATCTATGGCAAAATAACTAAAGACAAGTTGAAGAAAGTATTAGGAATTAATTGGAGTGGCAGTTGGAAAAATCTTGGGTCAGACAAGCCAATATGCAACAAATATGCAAATAACCTCACAGAACAATTACTTAAAAAGAGAACATTATTAGAATTCATTGGATCTGAAGCATGTAGAGACTGGTATACAGTGATCGTATTCTTATACTATGTCAAATGTATAATTAGGCTCTGCAAATGACTGACTTTCCTGTTTTCACAAGGAAGACAAATTACCATATACATTTACCAGGCATTCATTCGTTCATTCGTTCATTCATTCGTTCGTTCATTCATTCACTCATTTATTCATTCATTCATTCATATTTATTTGGCACATGACAAAGAAACAGTAAATAGATCACTCTAATTATACATCATAAGTTATTGTTTATACAAAAATATACAAATCAAGCAGTTAACAAAAACTGTCAAATGCTAGGATAGCCAATTAAGTCCACCAGAATTGCCAACTTATTTCCAATGGGGTCCTACAAAAAGAACAACAAAGTGCCTGGGAATGAGACAAACATGAACATGCACAAAAGGGACACCATTGGAAACAAGATGTACAAATGCAGCAGACTGTTGAGTCATGGCAGTTGAAGCCAGGTTTTTTTTTCACAGCTCTTTTGAATGAAATTTTATTCATGAATTGCTTGAAAGATGTAAGAAGGTAACCCATTCCATTCCAAGAGTCACTTAAAACAGGTTTTTTAGAAAAGGAGTGAAAACTAGTGGCATGCAAATTCCAAGAGCTGCCCCAGGTTTTATTAGAATGAGAGTGATGGTATTACACACTGACATTTTATTAGTGCCCCATTCATATTTCCAGTCAAAGTCATAACTTTGTTTGATTTAATTTCTGTTTCCTTAGCCTTGGCAAATTTGGGGTATTAAAAGATGAAGTGCGGAAGATCTATTCTCAGTTCAAGAAAGACAAACAAGCCAAGTCGTTGTCCTACAACGAGGAACAGATTCACAAGATGGATAAGTAAGTACCAGGCATACAGTATTATTAGGCTACTTTGGATCAGAACTTGCAAAAAACAATTGTAAGAAATATATAAGAAATATTTTAATATCTGACAAAAATAGGTCCATACATAGAGGGATATATTTTTATGCATTTATTGATAAAGTGAACAATATTTCATGAGGAAAGACCACAAAGGTCTAATTATAAAGATTCCTTTGACAAAACCAAAAGGTTGATTTATTGTTTGACTGTTTTGTACACTTGGTCAGTGTACTTTATCAGAAATTTCAGTGATCCAATGACGTCCAGATGGCGGCGTCCTCGCACTCTTTGTGGATACAGGTCTAAAAGGCAATATCCATATGAACACTATATTAAAATCTACAATCGGATTATAGTAATCAAAGGTTATTACCAGCATCTTATTAAATTTGGTGGCTCCTTGCCTCAGAAATTCACTAAAGTTTGTGTTTTGGAAGGGATGCACTATTTACATGAGATGAACTAAAAGTCATCCAGACACTTTTTGATCATCAATGTAAATAAGTGATACTGTTCAGCCAAGGATCAGGGGATCTGTGTGCATTTGGCACATTTCCATAAGCATACAACACTTCATACACCCCAATATGTAAGCTTTTCAACTGGACAGTTTTGAATAGAACATAACATCTAATCATTTAATGCATGCAAATAATCATGCCGATTGGTAATTCTATGTATACTATACGTGTTTTCTCCAACTTATGTAATTGGAAATATTTATCTATGAAATTTAAACTCTATCGAAAATGAAACAATATTCTTTAAAACTTTAACAATGTAATGTTTTACAAGATCATTGGTGTGTTTATACCTTGTCTGATCTAAATGAATACACCAGTACAAGAACAGCCCAACTCCACCATTTTGGTCAAACTGAGTTATGTTCACCAAAAGCTTCCTCTGCTATAAAAGATTATATCCAGGAATAACTTTATTTTCAATTAATTAATGTCATCATTTGGTATTCGCAAACGAAGAATAAATTCCTTCCATGAATTAGTTATTCCAGGCTTTGTAAAATTCAATTTAGTTCAGGACTGTGGGCTATCTCTAACCCAAGAATGAGAAATCCAGGAATAAAGTTATTCCAGGAATAGCTTTTGTGAATACGGGCCTATAAGATCAAGGACTTATATAGGCAAAAAACATAAAAAATCTGTGGAGTTGGGGTTTTTATTACAGGAACATTGTAGTGCCACTTGCTCCAAATGGTAGACCTAAGGTATAATTCTTCCATCAGAGACAAACTTTTTTAATGGTACAGATAAAGTAGCACAGTACAGGGTGTTACATCACTCAATGGTGATCCAGTTTGCAACTTGGGTACATGGTGTCTTCCGGTTTCCCCAATGATAAGCTTCCTGAACTTGGAACTTCAAATTTACAACTCCAAAGCACCCTATATCAAGTATATCATAACACGTTACTTGCCTTAAACTTTTGTACCATTGATTTGGACATTTCAGCAGTAATAAATCATCCAATATTTAGTCCAAAACCCACTAAGTTACCATTTTTCAATGCCTTGAAGGACATGAATATGCCTTGAGGCTATCATTGTGTCCTTCACAACCCTCAAAGTAGATCACATAGTAGTGGGTGGGATAAATATTGGATGATTTATTACCATACCAGTGAAATGTCAAAATCAGCGATACAAAAGTTTAAGCCAAGGAACATGTAATGGGTGACATAAGCTTTTAGAAATCTTTGGTTCCACTAAAATGCTAATTTTTTCTAATTTTGACTACATTCTCAATTGCTTATTTCATCTTTTACTAGTGAAACATACATACTTTATTATGTCATTACAAGAAAACCCCAACTCATTTGATTAAAACCTCCCCTATTGTTGCCATGGAAACACAAATAATGTAAACACATATGCTGTCAAATGCTTTGGTTACTGAAGTTTCTTAGGAAATTTGTTAATTGCTTGAGCAACTACTAGAAAAAGATATTCAGTTTTTTCTGTATTACTCAAAAACAGTTTTGTTGGAGTTGGGGTTTTCTTGTAATGGCATATTCAATTATAATCGAATGTGCCTTATGTTGTGTTCATTTTCAGAGAGAAACTTGGTTTGAAGAGTGGCCAAGCTATGTCTTTATGTCAGGGACATTGTGAGGACAGATGGAAAGCACTCCATAAAGAGCTTAGTGGCTGGTATAGGTGAGTACTGGTTTGAAGAAACTGAAAATTATGCTTGGCGTGAAATAGAGCTTACTTGGGCCTAGTGGTCAGCGAGACTGTGGAATTACAAATCAGAGAGGGATAGCGCTCTATAAATTTGTTGTATTTGTAATATTTAGAATGAAAACTCCATCTCAAGATTTCTCACAGGGATGCCAGTTTTCCTGTAATTACAGGAATTCCTACAATTTGAATGATTTTCAAGTCATTTCCTGTAATTTACCCCAACAGGATTTGTTATGCGAGAGTCAATTTTCAATCATTTCCCTGCAAAATTATTGCTGACCACTGACATCCATGTTCTCAATATAGAGGGACAGAAAAAATGAGACCCAGGCGCCGCTATTTTCCCTACTGCAGCGCCTTGGTTTTGCCATATACAATTTTTTGTCTTTAATATGAGTCAAAATTTGGGAAGAAAATGATTGCAAACAGACATTTTTGGAAAAATAATGCATATTTATCAGCCGAAAATCAAACAAGTTCTCCTTTTCTTGTTGAATTCCTGATTTCCAAACCTAAATCGGGATCAAAATGTTTCCAAAATATATAAACAAAAGCAAGAAAAAGCGCAAGTCAGGATATCCCGCTCCAAATGCAAGCTTACTATAAATATAATTTTGGAAATAGCTCCTGGTTCTCAAGGTGTTTGGTCCATGAGAGATCCGCCTGAAGAATTTTAGTAAAAATTGGCATAAATGATATTTTATCGATGTAGAACTGATTTTTGTAATAAAATTGGGGGTCACCGGACTCGTTTTTGCATGAGAGTTGGTTTAAAAACAGCATTTTTGGAGGTTTTGGGGGATAAATTAGTACATAGGTCTATGGGAAATGTGGCAAAAGTGAAATTATTTAGTGTTGATTCAAAAAATCTGCCCGAGCATTTTTGTTAATTTTTTCACAAAAGTTGCGCACAAGTATGTTCTTTCAAATAAAAAAATAAAAATTGGGGGTCACCGACTTAGTTTTCAAGAAAAATATCATAATATGGCAATTTTTAGCTTCAAAACACTACTCAGAGTATATGCGCATCCGTATTGCGGCACTTACCCACTCGGAAACTAGCGCGTACTGGTACGCGTGGACCAAACACCTTAAAATGGTTCCTGGTTCTCTGAAAATTTTAAGGACCAGGAACCGCTTTTTACAGAATTCTGGTTCCTGCTCCTTGTTTGTTTAAGAAAAAGTTTGGCGCCAACCTATCATATCTAATTAACACTATAGCCATCCATTTGTGCATTTATAAATTAACAATTTGTGTGTCTTATATTTTCAGACCTTTCTGTGATTATCGTGTCAAAGTTTCAACTTTAGATATGCAATTAAGTCGAATGATTGATGCGTATAAAAGAATGGAGCATCAGGTCCAGGAGGTTAGTTATTTGCTTTAAGTTGTTTTTTTTACTTATTTTACTTAACTGCTTGCTTGATTTTTATATAAATGTTATGGAAATGAAATAATTGAATTGATCATATAATAGTTTGCAGCTTAAAACAGAAAAAGAAAGTGTTTTCTGCATTTGGTATGCATGCCTAAAGTCAGTTTTCCCAAGTCAAGTTAGGCATATTTAGCTTGGATTAAGAATGCACAGGATATTCACACCACCATCACAGAATGATATATTGCAAATTAGTTATCTCTCAATTTGACCCACTTCTGTGTAGATTGTTGTACTTTTTTGGATTTTGATAGACTTTTAAGCTTTATTTAGAAGATTTCCTTAAGTTTTTAATTCTAAGTGGAATCTAGGTTAGTCCCTTTAAGGTTAGAAACGAAACAAATTTTGCCAGACTATGTCTATTGATCTTTAATCCAGATTTATTTCATAACTGTTTCCAGATGGATAATATCGTTCAGAAAAGAGTTAGTGAATTTAACCGAGCCATCCACATGGAACTGACCAAACCAAAAGAGCCAGCAATACCAGTAACTGTGCCTCAAGTACCCCAGGTTATACCAGTAAGTACACACAGTGTAAGCAATATCTCAACTTTCTCCAGAGAATAGATTTTGCCAAATTCAATTTTTATTGTGTCACCTGAACATAGTGAGGAAGAGACATACCAGTCACTTTTCTGTGCGCCGTTCGCCTTCTGCAGCATATCTCCGGAAACGTAAGGCCTACGTAATGAAACTTGGTGACATGAAGGGTCTCGCGCTGCAAAACTTTTTGGGGCGTGGTCTAGGTCAAAAGGTCATTTCAGGTCAAATCTCAAAAATGTTCAAAAAGTTGACCAGAGGTCATTTGAGGTCATTTTTAAGTTACGCTCATATCTCATGAACCCTTGACCCCACATAGACCAAACTTCGGCCATTGATAGCCTTGACCTAAGGTCAAAGTCAAAAGGTCATTTGAGGTCAAATTTCCAAAATGGTGAAAAAGTTGACCTGAGGTCATTCTGAGGTCAATAAGTTGACCTGAGGTCATTTCAAGGTCACAGCCATATTTCATGAGCCTTTGACTCCACATGGATTGAACTTGGACCATGGATAGCTCTTGACACAATTTCAAAGTCAGTTGGGGTCAAAGGTCATTTGAGGTCAAAAGTTTACTTGAGGTTAGTACAAGTTCAAACATTTGACTCAAGGTCATTAAAGATCAATATCAAGGTCGTAGCAATATCTTATGATCACTTGACTCTACATGGAGTAATGTGGACATTGGATAGTCCTTTGCCCAATGTTAATGTCCATCAAGGTCAAAAGGTCATTTTTGAGGTAAAATTTTCAAAATGGTCAAAAAGGTTACCATTGGTCATTTCAAGGTCAAAAAAATTACCTTGGGTCATCCAAGGTCATTTCAAGGTTAATATGGACATAACTTGTAAACCCTTGACCCCACATGGATTAAACTTAATAAATCTATGGTCCAACATTGACTGAACAATCACCAGTTAGGTGACCTTTTTTGGATATTTTTCTGTTGAAATCCTTTACGAACCTCCATCAGACGAGACGTGTGGTTCTCGAAACCATCTTGTATATCAGAAACATTTATCTGATGCAATAAGTTAACACAAAGCCTTGGGCCACTTATACATATTGAAGGTAGGAGTAAGTGCCCCCTCTTACTCCCCATGACCCCAATTCAAGATTACTTCAGTTGTAAAAAAACATTTTCAATTAGACTGATTCAAAGTACCTTTTAAAGCTTTTTGTCAAATTTTAGCTCGTAACTCAGAACGAGGCCAAGTATGATAAATACACTAATTGATCTCGCTCTGAGTTCCGTTCCCCGCCCAATTATGTGGATTTACCCCATCAACGGCGGGAGTATGTCAATTATAGATATGGTCTATAATACTCAATAAAAATCAGTTTGTAAGACCATAATTTGGAAAGAAATCAGTTCCAACCAAATTAACCAGTAGGATACCTTACTTATGAACTTATTTCTAGGTGTAAATGGTATGGTCCATGTACCTATTATGTCATCTTTTTAATAGGACCTTCCATATTTTTCACCAAAATAGTATTTATGTATATACTGTGCTCTATTAAATGCCTATATCAAAAATGTGTTCTATATTATTTTATTTTAGGCACAAAGAGTTGAACCAACAGAAATTGACATTATGGAAACCAGTAGGTTACTTGCCAACTTACCTCTAGATGCAAATGGTATGGTCCGTGTGCCCAGAGAAATCAAACAATGGTAAGTGATTCTAGAAACCAGTAGGTTACTTGCCAACTTACCTCTAGATGCAAATGGTATGGTCCGTGTACCCAGAGAAATCAAACAATGGTAAGTGATTCTATAGAAATCAGTAGGTTACTTGCCAACTTACCTCTAGACGCAAATGGTATGGTCCGTGTGCCCAGAGAAATCAAACAATGGTAAGTGATTCTATAAAAACCAGTAGGATACTTGCCAACTTACCTCTAGATGCAAATGGTATGGTCCGTGTGCCCAGAGAAATCAAACAATGGTAAGTGATTCTAGAAACCAGTAGGTTACTTGCCAACTTACCTCTAGATGCAAATGGTATGGTCCGTGTACCCAGAGAAATCAAACAATGGTAAGTGATTCTATAGAAATCAGTAGGTTACTTGCCAACTTACCTCTAGACGCAAATGGTATGGTCCGTGTGCCCAGAGAAATCAAACAATGTTAAGTGATTCTAGAAACCAGTAGGTTACTTGCCAACTTACCTGTTGCTGCAAATGGTATGGTCCCAAAGCAAATCAGCAGTCTTCAGCAATAATACTGACCAACGCTCCTCTTGGGAGCCAAACGGCCAGCATACAACTGTCATAATTTATAACTTCTAGCAGTCACCATTTATTGAAGATTGAACTGTACAGTAACCTTTGTGAGTGCTTTGATAAAATAAAATAAAGCTATCCTCTTATGGATAACTAACTGGGACAGCCCCCAGGGGTGGCCTGCAATTCCATAGGTAGGAGTGGCCATCTGTCTTTCGAAGCGATTGGGCAAGACTCCACAGAGTAATATTTATGGTGAGGGGATTACCACACATGAGACTGTTACCTTCCTAGCATTGAAAAATGCTAGTACTCATTTGACATTAGGTCAAGAGCACCTGAGGGAAGTATCTTGCTCAAGGACACATGCAGCTCATCAGGTTCAAACCCATGACTCTCAGTGTCCTTGAATTAAGAGTGAGGGACTTATACCACTAGGCCACACTGTTTCCTAGATTAATACCATTTAAATAATATTTTCTTTTTTTGTTGTTGTTGTTTCAGTCTTCAAGCCTGGGAGAAAGATGTGGACAGAGTTGCCCAAGAGCTTCATAATAGCAGAGAACTTATGTCGGAGTTGTCAACACTTTCTTCAAGCTCATCAATGTCTTGACTCGTTGTATCTCATGTACTCAGTTGTGAATGGCAACAGTGACCATTGATTGGTCTATAGTAGCTCCAAGAGAGTACCCTTGGTGGAAATGAAGACAAACAATAATGATATATCAGCGCATGGGATCATGCAGGGGGACGGTTGTGATTTCCCGCCATTTCAAATCGCATTGGATTTATGCAAAATTAAAATTTCATATTATACCAGGTGTCCTAAAAAATGGTTACATGTAGAAACATGATCGTTTGCAAAAACTATAGCAGTTGGAGCATTCAAACTTTGCAAAACTATTGATACACATCTTTGCTAGATGTATGCAAAATTTAAATATCACAGCATTAATATTTTTTGAGTTATCAACAACGAATGATACCTATGTCAGATACGGATTTTTTTCAAAATTCAACAAAATCGTAATCATATTTGTTTGATGTAAATTTAACCCTCTTTCTACCCCTCTGAACTTGAAATTTCAATTGAACTTCAAAGTTAAGTTGCTTTATAATGTAGTATTGGGTAGGGTCTCTTCTTCCTAATGATACTAAAATCATGAAATTCCATATTTCGTATCTCCAATTGCTTTACGTGTTTCACACATCATTTTTCTACATGTAACCATTTTTTGGGACACCTGGTATATCTATGTTTGCAAACTCCAAAATCCATTGGAGTCCGATAACAAACTCCACTTTGATTATTTTGAATCATTTGTTACTATGCCGCCCAAGCTCCACCAAGAAACTGTTCCTTTTCAGTTAGCCAAAGTGTCATATCACTCATGATGATCATCTGTCATCTGACTATATCTATACGTGCGGATGGTTCACTGAAAATGGCACGAAATTCAGAATCATAACTACCATCGTCTGGGGTCATAGTGTTTTAAGCTGAAGGCTGCCATCACCAACTACCCTAATGCACAGATATTGCAGAGAAAACTGAACATGGGCATTTGTTTCTTAATTCTAAAATGTACCCCAGTTCCAAATTTTACTTTGGCAAATTTTAGTTAGGCTTTCCAGAAATTGTTGGCGCCAAAAAGACATATTTTGGCCCTAGAGCCCAAATGATGGACTTTTTTGTCAAAAATCCACATCACCATCGTGTTCCACATGTCACTGCACTTCTAGAATTGTATACTTTTATATGGATTTAATATTTCTTTGCTAAGTTACAGAGCAAAATTGTTCCAAAATTAATGGGATGACAACAACCTTAAACTAGAAGGATAAAATGAGTTTCATTATGATTGGTTGATTGGTGGTGCTGGCACTATTCAATTATTCAAAATTAATTTTATGCATTTTGCATTAATGTGATGACTCACCCTGAAAAGTGGGACTTTGCGACAGAACACTTTTTGAGAAATTGATGAAAATAGGCAGCAAAAAATAAAGAAAATGATAAGAATTTCCAGCAGATTTTCTGTTGTAAAATGTGATCACCTTGATCAATTTCAACAAGGAAGGTGTCATTTTAAAGCTTAGAAAATGCTGTAACAGATGAAATGATAAAATCAAAATGGATATAATCTGCAAAGTTCCCCCTTTAGGGGTGAGCCATCATAATTAAAGTATTCAGTTTACATAGCTTATGTATCATCTAATTATCATCTTTAATAGCTATTTTCTGTCTGTCTTTATAAAATGCTCTGTTAACTTTGGTTAAGGTTGCTCAATTAGGGAGGTGTATTTTTTGTAAATTACAATTATGTATTATGATGTTATCAATTGAACTAGTTAATGCACAAGACCTGGGTTACGGGCCCTATCTACTTTTGCAAAATTTCAAATATTAGATGAAAATCAAAAGTTGAGAAAAATGACTTTGGACATTTGTTTCTAGATTCCAAAAGTAAAATAGTTCAATATTTTACTTAAACAAGTTTAAGTTATGCTTTCAAGGAAATGTTGCCACCAAAAACATGATTTTCAAAATATTAATTATCACTTGAAATAGCAACTTACTTTTTTGATTTCTGCAGTATCACTCCTCATCCCAGGAGCATCATCAGGAAGACTGATCTTCTGTTGGCTTGTTGATCCGTGATTGTGTAGAAAAGTCACAAGATAGATGTAAAGGAATTTTCTTGATTGCTGGATTGTACATGTTACAAAGATTGTGTTAAAGGGACCCTCTCTATTCTACACTGTCACAGATCAATAAGGCAACAGAAGATCATTCCGCCTGATAATAATCCTTATATATGTAGTACTATTGCCATCAAAAAAGTAGTGTCCATTGGAGATGTGATTTAATTCTTATATTTGCTATATCAAATTTGTTTCTTTCTTAAATAATGGGTTGACACTAGCCTTAGCACTTTCTCTAATTTTCTACAGGTGGTGGCACCTTCAATTGATCAAAGTGTCTTTAAGAATTGTTGGACCTTCAAAATTTTTTTGAACCTTTATTCACCAACACCAAAAACCAAAATTTATTTTGATGACAACATAATGAGGGTTGAAAGCCATAAGGCAGCATTAACTGGGGCAACAATCCCTAAGAACAAAAGATTTTTAGAACTAATGGGTCTTTCCAGATGAATGATCTTATACATGTGTAATATATAGATCATTCACCTTGAGCACCATCAGGTCTGAAACATTTTGTTCTGGGGATTGCTGTCCATGCAAATACAGCCTTGTGGCTCTCAACCCTCGATATGGATCCTTCTGATATGACTGTACATTTATTTATTGTTTGTGGCAGTAATTCATGAAGGCTTACTCAACTGAGTGTGAACGCGAACCATTTCCACCTTGTAAATAAACCCTCACATGGGATACTATGTGCGTATATCGCAATAGGAGGGGAGCGTGGCCGAGCGATTAGAGCACAGGGTTCGAGCCCCGGGCCGGGCGGTTTTCGTCTCCTTGTTTCCTTGGGCAAGAAACTTTACTCTACTTGCTCCATGGATCGGAAGTCACGTTAAGCCGTTGGTCCCTGTACGAATAGACTCCTTCATGGGGTATGCATGCATGTCATGCAAGTACTGTGTATATTGATTGATTGATATTCTATGCGTTCACAAATTACATCCACAAGCAATGAATAGAAAGGATCCAATAGCAGCTTTGTATTAACTCTTTCACTCTGGAATAAAATTGTCACCATCCGTCCTATTTCGACGGAAAGCTGCTCTGAGCAGCTCACAGACACCTCACTTTATGATAGCATACGATAATTGCATAGTGCTAGGGTTGTTCTATTTGCTAATAAAAATAATGGCGATAGATAGCTCTTTGTTACAACTGCTTGCTGGCGAATTGTCAACCAATTTACAGCTTGTAGGGTTTTTTTTAGAGCTATTTGAAAAAATTGTGACAAAAAAGAAATTCCAGCCGATTGTGCATGCTTTTGTGAGCCGCTGTGAGCGGCTTGCCAGAGGAAAGAGTTAAGTTATTTGTTATCGTAGTCATGTCTACATTGGCTAAAGATCTGTACATAATAATACAAAAACAAGTTTACAAAGATTTATGGATTTGCATGGTGAGGTAATTGTAAAAAGGTACAATGTTAGAGGCAGTTCTCTTTAATGCTTCATGTAGAATTTCTCAGGAATTTTTCAGATCTTATTTAAGACCTGTATGTCTAATTTTAATGATGTTTAAGCCAGAAATAATCTTGTTAGAAGTGTTCCAAGAGATATCCCAATTCAGAGTGCTCAATGCGGATGCAGTGGCTTGAATTGTGTAAAAAAAGTTTCACACTGTCTGCTATCATCAGGCAGTAATCAGTAGCGTAACAGGCGGGGGGCCGCCCTCACCGGGCTAGACAGCACCACTCACTGGGAAAATGAAGAGGGAAGGAATGGGAAAAGGAAAGAAAAAGGGGAAAAGAAGAGGGAAGGAGGAGAGAAGGAAAGGTGGAAAGGAAAGGACAGGGAAAAGGAAAAGAGGGAAGGGAAGAAAAATGCTCGAAAGCTCTATAGCACACAGGATGTTGCCTCTACCCCTACCAGGGATTATAGACATAGGCGGCGGAAGCAGGGGCACAAGGGGGACAAATTTCATGAGGAAGGGACGGTCCCCTTCAACAAAAAGAAAGAAAAGAAATTGAATTTCCCTTTGTTTTTAATAATTTAAATGTGAAAAATCTAAAAAAAATTGCGATTCGTGCAAATTTTCTCATATTATGTCAATTTTCAGTAAAAAATTGCAATTTTTGCCCAAATTTCAAGTTTTTATACAATTTTTAGCTCAAGCTCTATGCGCACATTACAAAAAACACGATTTATCCTCTGACCATTTTCCCTTTTAATTTAATTAGCCTCCCCCTCTAAAATTTTAACCTTCCGCCGCCACTGATTACAGAAGCCACTGAACCCAAAGACATGAAGCTCCAGCACTCTGAGCGATTAGATCTTCGCCGTGCTGAAATAGCCCCCACCAGGACAAAAATCAACTTGCCCCCTCGGACACGTATCCCCTGTTATGCGCATGGCAGTAATTCATTGGTTTGATATAGCACACAGTGTGAACATAAAAATATTAGCTTTTCTGCGTGTTCTATCAATAACCAAAGATGAGGTTTGCAATGACTTGAACCCTTGGATTCGTATGCACAAGAAAGGTTTAAGACATAAACCAGGTTTAAAGATAGACCTGGTTTAAGTGAAATTTTATTTCATAACTGAATATATTTCCCTCAAACAATGTTGCCATACTTGTGGTGTTTTTAAGATTTTTTGGTTGAACCTTCAATATTTTAAAGCTGTTGTATATGCTTCAAAAGGTCATTTCGTGGCGGTACCGTAGTAATTTTGACTTCCACCAGGTCTAACTTTAAACCTTATCTAAATTTAAACCTATTTTGTGCATACCTTTGTCAGACAATGAAGCAAACTATTTTCAGTTTATAAGTATATTATCAATTCTAAATCTCAATAATTTGTATCAAAGTCTGCACTGTCTATTAATTTTTAAATGGACATACCCCAAATAAAAAGTGTGGGAAAATATTGTTTTTTGATACGTGTTTCGTAATATAAATATGATAAAGTACTTTCAACAAATATTTGAACATTGTTTCTTTTATAAACAGAGTTGCCAGTTTTCAGGAAATTTCCTGAAATTAGGAAATTTTGTCAAGAGATACATGGTTTCAGGAAATTTTTGTATGTGTAAAGAATAGTAGTGTGCAGTCAAACAGTAGTAAATTTGTCATTTTCAGGAAATGTTGAAGCCTTTCACTGGCATCTCTGTATAAAGCAAAGTTAACTGTTGATTTGAATTTTTCGACAGCACTTTAAATCAGGGACTTTAAATTATGGCTCGGAATCTGCAAGTCAACACATTTTCACAATATTTGTTTAAATACATTATCAGTATTTATACCAAATTTTAGCAAAATTTAATCAAAATCAAGTTGTCTAAATTTCTTGAAATTTAATGAGGTTTTGGTGTAAAAGGTGTGAACTTTTCTGATGTAAACTGTTGATACCATTATGAAGATGTTCATGTAAGTGAAATTATTATTTAAAGTATAATCTAGAGACTATCCCATATGTCAAGAAAGCTCGTACCAAAGTCTTTATGAGATACAATTTGTTATGCAGTCATTTTGTCACTTTTCTGAGTTTACCCTGAAAATTTCATTCAGCGCCTTTGAATTAAAAACTGAATTTATTATTTAATAAAACTTGGTGTAGTCCCAGTTTCACCTCTTGACACTTGAAAAAATAAACTGATTAAAGAGTTAATTATTTTAATGTACAGCAAAAATAAAATAGATTTGTTGTAAAGAATTTTGCATAAGATGTGTGTGAAATGAGACTCTTTAATCGTGTATGATCTTCATCCGGGTATAATCTATGGTCAAATAACCAACGGTGTCTGGAAATCGGAAGCTGAAACATCGGTGAATGCTTGTGTTGCCTGGTCAGTCAGCGGTCGGCCACCAATTGTTATGAGACCATAACATAAGAAAACTAAGTTAAATTCTTGCCGCATGTGTTCGACGTGTCTACGGCTTATGGACACGTTCGATGTCCGCCAAATTTTTTACCCGGTATGACGCCGTAAACACATTGTAACAACGCCACAAAATTATGTGACCAGGGTATAAATGAGAGTTCAGAAAGTTTTAAAATAGGGAGCTTTTGATTGTTCGAAGCGACTTTATTTAAAGGCTTGCTCACACTTGATAAATAGTGGTTAACGACAAGCAATGCTAAAGCAGATGGCAGATTTTCATTTTTATGTGTTGCATTACTTGATGCTAATTGGTTAGCGACAGTTAAGGATAGTCAATCACATAGCTCATGACATTGATTTCAAACTCGAAACTATTGATAAAGTTCATTAAACTGATTTTGGATGTTCAAGATTAGACATGTGTGATGAGACCCATTTATTCTGATCTTTAGAACAAGTGTTTAATCTATATACCCTACCAACAATTGGCAAATTGACAGTAACAAAAAGCATCGCCCCTCTCAGGCTGTGTCCAAAACTATAGGCGGACGCACACAACGACACAGACAGATTAACCAATGAAATTGTTGTATTTTTATCTGCCGAGTGATAATTTGAGGAATTTTACTTCTTCAGTCATTGCAGATACAACTTTCTTGCACTCCATGACAATCTGTACAAGCAATCAGCGATAATCAAACAAGCACAAAGTGAACTCCATATATATGTGTATTCAATCCAGTTTAATTAGTTTATTTCATACATCTTCTACACAATTATCATTTTACATGACAGAAATAATCCCATCATGCATTTCACCTTACACCAGTGCAAAGGTGTCATTCAAAACCCAACAACAGCGCTCATGTCGTAATAGCTTTAAATAGCAATTCAAATTTGGGGTCGTCTTTTATTATACGGAAATGCCAGCATTTCAAAATGTCAATGCAGACACATACAAACAAGATTATTTTGCTTCAGAAATATGTTCGCAGGTAAAATTAATAGATAACTCTTTCATATAGATTTCTAACTTTATGGATAAAACAGCGATAACGTTGTGATCATGTACAAGGTATCAATTAGTTATATACAGTTAGTAGAATGATTACCAAGATATACAAGAACTAGAGAAACTAGAATTAAAAATAATGTATAGTAATATTGAGCAACAATGAAGAACAGACCAATTACTGGCAATTCATTTACGTAATATAGATTTGTTTACAGTGTATAGTTTTGGACATATTAAAGTTTGTGACGCCAACAACTATCCTCTATCAATTTCAACTTATTGCCAAATGCTTTTGCAGCATATTCATAATTGGTAAACATCAGATACAAAATATGTAATGGCTCACCCCGAAAAGGGGGACTTTGCAACAGAACACTTTTCGAGAAAATGGCGGAAAAATAGGCAGCAAAAAGTACAGAAAATAATAAGAAATTCCAACAGATTTTGTGTTGTAAAATTTGATTGCCTTGATCAATTTCAACAAGTAAGGTGTCATTTTAAAGCTTAGACAATGCTATATATAACAGATGAAATGATAAAATCAAAATTGATATCATCTACAAAGTCCCCCCTTTCGGGGTGAGCCATCACATATTTTAATTGAACAAGCAAATTTTCTCTTAAATTTATTAAGTCACACCATGCAATGTATGCATAATTTAACCTTCCAGTTAGGCAGCCATAATTGGCAATGATATAAAATACAAACAAAATAATAAACTTCATATTGAGGTTTGTTCTTTTTAACTTTTAAATTGCAAGTACGTTTAAATCTTCACTCATATTATAAATTTCCAATACTCGTTCTAACACAAATAAAATGCATCGACAGAAACTACCATGAACGTTTTCCACATTAGTGTATTACATGCTGCATTTTGTGCAATTTTCAAAATATCTTGTAAATTCCTGATATTATAACATTTCCATTGATAAACAGGATATTTCATTTTCTGATAAATTAAGTCATTCTCTGCTTACAGAAGCAACTTGAAAAAAAAAAAGCAAATCGTTATAAAACTGTGTAAAATGCTGTTATTTACAGCCCCATAATAGGCCTTTAATTATTCCATCTTCCATTAATGCAATTGTGTGCAATCATTTCCTAACATTTCCAATAGATATCTGAAAATACTTGAATAATACAAACTTCTTTTATAATACAAACCCAAACTGTGACCTACTTTAAAATTCCAATATAGAGCACGCCATGTTTTGCACCTAAAACATGTTGTTCACCACAACAGAACAGATCTACTTTGCTGAGTAGATGATAAAATGAAAGTTGCATTCGTCATAAATCAGAGACGACAACATTTTGTCACATCTTATGCTCCATATAAAAAGAACACTATATTGCAATTTTAAGATCATGTCTTTGTATTGGAGAGGCTCTACTGTACTGATAATATAATATGCAAGTTATTCAATCTCGATACAGTGTATTATTAAGTTACATAACAAGACACCTCAACAGTCAGTAGATACACAAATTAAGACCAATGGTGGATGTTGCTTAAAGTTTTAAAAATATTACAAAATATATCAAAAATTAGCAATTCAATATCTGCACCCTGTTTTGACATGCATGAATTCTCTCTCTTTTTAGCTATCAGCAATATCAAATCATAAAAAGTGTAAGTTTACCAATATGGACACACTCAATATTTCAAATTTATTGTCAGAACTTTAACCAGGCCTATAATACATACAACTCACTCAGTGCTAAGATCCATGTAACAAAAACGACCATGCCATATGCATTCACATCTAATGTATGCACTAATAGCATTAATGCATTTGTTTATAAATTTCTGGACTGACAGAGCTACTGAGTGAGTGAATTGTGGGTATGCAATTAATCCACATCGCTGGATCTCACTTTCAATACTGGTACTGCACGTGCATGTTACTTGAAATATGCAGATGCCGGATAAGTGAGTGGACGTGGTATCCACTGGTTGCAACAGTTTGGATAAAAACAAAGACAGGCTGGTTGACCATCTTGACCACTGCTATATGTATATAAATCATACAATTGTCACATCGTTTCTGGATACATGTGCATAACAAGCATACAAAATCAGTGGAACACTCCAAAACAATTTTTATTAGTATTCTTTCACAATGTAGTTTAGCATTACTGGTGCATTATTGACTTGTGAAATAATGAAACATAGTTTCATTGCATGCTACTTCAACAGAGCCATTCTGTGAAGATTAACAAGGACAATCAAATTAATCATATTACTTTATTTCTTCATACTGTTTCAGTGCATTAATCATTGGTCATTCTATAAGTGTATAAATGTAATATATTATTTACAATACAAGTTTTGAGCTAAAAATGAAACTGGCATACATGAAATGCATAACAATTTGCTATATGACATTTTAAGTAGAATATAAAGCATATTGGCGTTTCCATAATGTGACTTATATCTGTTCTGACATCTACAAATTGGACAGACTAAAAATAACTTAACTCCACCAAGGTTGTGGAATTCGGCAACATTGATGAAATATCAGAAAATATGTAACGTACGTGTCAGATTATAGAAACATTTACAGTTATGTTGTGTCGTAAGGTTTTCTAAAATGAACAAAGCTATCTTCTACAACTTTATCACATATTTAGATGGAAATCTTGGTAGCAAAATTCGACAACTTTTACAGTGACCTGATAACATGAATCCTGGTTCAGTGTAATAATTCTGCATAATAAAGCACCTGATACTGTAGCACAATTTTCTGATAACACTAACTCAATTGCAGTTTCAGTGTAATAATTCTGCATAATAAAAGCACCCAATAACACCTGATTAAGCATTTGACCCCAGTTTTGTTATCAAGATAAATAAGTCTAGAATTTTGCACAAAACACCCAACCTGAATTAGCAGTTTAGCACGTACCAAGCCACAAAAAGTGAGGGGAGTAAAATCATTCATATTGAGTGTATTCACTTTTTCCCAATTTATGAAGTCTTTTTACCTTGGCACAAGTTGGTAGCGTGCAACCAACCATGATCACTTAATAAAACCTTACGACACTGTCATAGCATTTGTTACTTGCATTTCTTGATAACCATTCTAAAAATTGATAAAACAATAACAATTCTATCACTTTAAATAACAATTCTATTACTTCATTGATGAGGTAGATCATACAAACTACAACTTTGTGGCCAAAAAAAAAAAAATTAAAATGCTTCACCAGTCATGAGCAACATTTAATCATTACACAGGCAAAGATGCACTTCTTAATTTGAAATAGCAATCTGAAGATATATAATCTAGAAAAATCCACAGAAAGATAAAGTAAAAAAATCACAAAGAACTGCTTTATCTAGAACTTAATACTGTAAGCTAAAAAGCATTTGTTTTGGAAGTGGCACTCTTTTTGCTTATTGATTTTAGTTAAGCGCTTGTTTTAGACCAAAGGAATACCAAAGCAAGTAGTATAACTATAAGGAGTACTAGTACTAGGTCCAAAACGAGAGCTTTTAAAATGAGTGCCAATTCCAAACGGAGTGATTTTTACTTTACAGTGCGAGAGCTTAGTGCTAAAAGTCAGGTCATAAATAATCTGTATCTGCTAAAACATTGCATCAGATTTACCGTAGCATTATGTTTGCAATTCAGCGCTGTCGCGATGCAATGCGACACAGTTGAGCAATTGTCACAACCCAAATTTGAATTCAGTCCAACTGCTCACGATGTGTCGTTGCAATAAAACCAATAAGGTAATCATGTATCTGCCGCTTGTGCTTCCTGCTAATTTTTTTCAAGAATGACAAGGTTAAGATTGCGAAATTTATATTGTTGACAACATTGCGACATACCTGACACAGACACTCTTAACCCCGCTTTAAAGTTTTGTTTGTTGCACATTTTGTGAAAATCACAAGCGTGAATCGACTTATTTTGACTGGACTCACTTTTAGCACTAATTTCAGCAGTTAGATCTGAGATTCTTTCACAAATTCTGCCTCCTATATACGCATGGTAATGGTGTGCTCAGAGTTCTTCAATTTCATCACTGCAATATTGCTCGATACACAGTCTTGAAATTTTAAAGCGCACTTCTCGTAGCGCGTGCAAAGACTGCGTATCGAGCGATGTTGCAGTGCTGAAATCGCTGGACTCTGAAAGCACTATATGGATGCTTGCAAGTTTTTTCAATTTAATATTCACCACAAGGGGTCGTTCGTCACAAAAGTTACCCAACTTCCTGCATAAATCAGCATGATTTACAAATGGCTCAGCTGAACTTTCCATTTTTGTATCAGAACAAGTCTCCACCATTCTCAAATATTACCACATACAACATTACATGCAGGGCCTACTATTTTTATATAATTCAAGAAATGGTGGTTTATCAAACAATTTTTGTTTCAATCTTTATTTGAATACAAAAAAAATATTAATTCAGAATGTGAGCATGTATTTGGAAATATAAAGATATAAGTTTTGCAATATCATATCAATCTTATATCTGGTTCTGAACATATGAACATGGATTCTGAAATAAAAATAATCTTGATCTCAAACGCAAAACAAACATTTCCGAAACTGACACTCCCACACTACAACATTTCATTGACATATATAGTATAGTATATCATATTAAAAGGGTCTTTATCAAAACAAGGCCACTGATTAGCTGTGTGTTGACAAAGCCCTTTCAAAATGTGCACATACTTAAATTTTACACTGAAAATGCTTTTTAAAAACAAGACATTTAAGGGACATGAGGTATATATATTTACGCTATTATACGCTTTGAGCGGTCTTTTCCTTTTTGCATGAGATTTGGGCAATAAATATTGGCAAGTGAATTGAATGATTTTGTTGATAAATTATGCTATACACAATTTATTTGGACCTATGGAGTGATTATGCATATAAGTTAGCATATCATGGTCTTCACTTAGAAGTTACTGATGACACAGTGAAGATACATATTTTAATTACAGAATAACTCCCAGAGTCCAATTATTTGCAATACAGAACACAATTTACTAGAAAATGAAGGAAATGAAGTAATTTCAACATGGAGGAATAAAATAAAGGAAAAAAATATATATGAAAAAATATGAAATAACTTTATGAAGACTTGACAAAAAAAATATATATATTTCAGCAATGAAGCCCAATTTATAGGCTTCCACATGAATAATATGGTTAAGATATCACTTTTATAATATTATTTTATAAGCAGTATCATATCAATCTCATTTCTAGGCCTAGGTCTACAGAATAGTAGGTCTATAAAGTAGTGGGCGCAACTAAGCACCTGTTAAATACACAGCAGTGATGGAAATATTGACCACATACTGCTGTAATTGAAGAGTGTTTTTTTTAAACTCACTTAGTCCAATGGCTGCCGGCATGATACATTTTGAAACCTAAATTCTTCATCCAGATTGTTTTGACGCTCATTTTACCTCATATTACAGGGGTCGGGCATCTATCTTTTCTGACTACAATCAGATGGTCACAGTTACTGCCCTGAAGGGACATTACAGAATAGTAATCAAAACATTTTTTTTTTCAAAACTCACTAATTCCAAGGATTAAACATGTTTCTAAGTAATTATCTTATTGTATGTGTACATTGAAGTGCTTGCATTAATCATTGATCAATGTGATGTAAATTTAGATCATTTGCTTTGATCATTGACAACAAACTCAACTCACAATATCAGTGGTATAATAGATTTATAGCTAATGCAAATATAACATGTGGCAGCTATTGGACTAAGTGAGTTAAAAAAAAACATTCTTCAATTAATGATATTACAGATTAAGATTTGTAGCAACTACATTTAATTTATATTTACTATTAGGGTGAACTGGGGATACTTTGAACCTGTAGTAAGTTGATAAATCTTGTATTTAAGCTAGATTTGAAATAATCAAACACTATATACTCCAAGGGTAGCCCAAATCAATGTAATTAAATGACTTTATCAAAGATCTGAAACTTTGTTTCAAAGCAGGGATCGCTTCAAAACTCAACCGGTGTTGACCTGCTGGAACTGGCATAGATGCGATTAACCAGCGACTGAATTCGGAAGTGTTCTCTTACCACACGTTCAAGTAGCTCCAATTCACCTGAATCACTATCTGAGTAAAGACAAGCTTGTCAAACTTTAGGCATCAAAAAATCTCTCACAGCTATGACAAACATCACACTCGGAAATCTCAAGTTTTGTTTCACACCTAATATAATGAACTATTATTATAGATGTATGCTGTGATTATTGTATTGTGAGTAAATGAAATTTCCCAAATATTAAATCGGAATTCACACCTACATGTCATGTTATATGGTCCAATTTACAATGGGTAAATCTTAATTTAAAATTTAAAGAGGTCCCATTGAAGACCATTGGTAGGTTGCAAGAGGCTCATAGACCCTCGAACCCTAGTGGGAACCCTGGAGCAGATACATGGGGTCCACCCCACCCCCTCCCCCCATCTATTCTTTATGTAAGTGTAAATTTATATAAAAATAGCTTATACTGACAATTTCTAATACTTGGATACTGTTAATAAATGAGTATGTTAAGGATTACACTACATCATATATTCTCGCAAAAATGGAAGGTTTCTTAAAACCAATTATACTGAATAATAAATAATGGCAAGTGTTCAATCAATATTCAACACTGGTAATGAATGACATTGGCAGGCTCCCTTCCAAACATCCCATGTTAAATTCTTAATTGCATAAGAATCATTTAATCTAACAAGGCTGTTAAGTCCCACCGTTGGTGTGCTGAATTGAAAGTAAGACAGTGTCCTAATCTGTCCATATTAGAGCCCTTACTTTGACAAGGAGACCAACTTTTTAGCATCTTCATTGCCTGGCAACACACTACTTACAATAGAATCTTGCCAAATGAGATAGGGGCTTAATGGTAATATCAGCTCCATTGGGGAAAAAGGGACTTGTCTCTTGCCAGCAGTCTACGGTAAGGAGGAAGGCAATAATACTGCTTTTGTTTATTAATAATATTTATTACATATATATTTGTAGAATGAAAACTTTAATTTCAAACACTTAAGGGCAGATACAGCATATATCAGCCTCAACAATTTACTGGCAAGCATTAAATTTCACTTTCAAAAATGTTGGTGCTGTCACTAATAAAATAAATTGCTTTGTACCTAAACAACTTGTAATTTCAAAAAATGGCGTCAAATTTATGATTGTAGAATAGACAGCAGCAGGCATCCGGTAGCTTGTAAGATATCAGAGAAAACTCTAACTAGCAGGAGGCAAATGCGGAAAGCTCGCTAGTTTGATGGCTCATCAGTCTGAAGGCTCGCAAGTCTGATGGCTCGTTAGCCCAACAGCTCGCAAGTTCGAATTGTAATTTATTCTCACCAGTTCAAATTTTCAAAGCATCTCACCAGCCTGAAATTTGAAACACCTTGCTAGTCCAGATGATAAAGTTCTGTGCATATTTCAATTAGCTTTTTTTTTTTTTTTTTTTAAACTCATACCAGAGAGCTGTTTTTAACATTCAAACTAGTCAAAATTCGGACTGGTGAGCCTTCTTCAAGGTAATATTTTTCTCTGTTGAAAAAAGCATTCGGACTTGCAAGTCATCGGACTGATGACTTGCAAGTCGATTGCAAGTCATGGGACTAGCAAGTCATGGGACTGACGAGCAGTCCATGTGTAAACTCCACACATAATACATGAATAAACGCTATTTGTGCTTTGTTTTCACCACAATTCAGGGATTACAGGGGTTTCCCCAAGTTTGTTTCCATTGCAGTGGAGATACACAACATATAGTCTGCTTCCGGATATACAGACTAACAATATATTCTGTATGACAACTTTATAAATACAGCATTATTAACATGTTAATACATGGTCTCACTGCTACAATTTTTGCATAAAGCTTCAAGCATCAAACAAGTTAGAGAGCAAATAAAATTTAACAAGTTGTTTATTTAGAATAGAAGCAAGCTTTTGTTTTTTATCATTTTCAAAATTTAGATTGCACATAAAGAAGTCAAGGCACCATGAAATGAAATGGGTTTGTTACAGGGTCATAAAGGGAATAGTGTGGACTTTGACACAATTTTAGCAAAAAATAAAGGATATATTTCAAGAGAAATCAGCCTACACGTTCACTAAGCCAGTTTAGAATTGATTATTTAGAGATATATAATAGCAATTAATATGGAATTTTGTTCAAAAAAGCTCACAAGCTTATTGCTATCAACATTTGATATCAACCTTTTCCAGTAATTTCTATTATAAAGTGATTAAGGTCAAGGCATGACACATGAAAACTGACCAAACATAACTCCTTCATATAGGATACAAGTTATTAACTCTACCTTATTGGACAATACAATGACCATACAATAAACAATTCTAAGCATACAGCATTGTATGCTGAACTGCATGGTATAGTATTACAAGCACGGCCCTTGTATGTTCAAGTTCATGCATGACTCACACTCCTTGTGTGTTTCGCCAAATGTGCTGGTAGTAATGAGTAGCTTGATTGTTTTTCTGTGTGGTGTAGTATTCTATGCACTTTGGTGTGCAAAGGTTAGGGTTATTTGAGTCCCTTTGGGTATACCCAAAGAGCATATATAAATACATATTACAAAAACAGAAATATGACTTTGCATTGTATGCCGAGGAAGTTAAAATTTATATTGCATTTAAGTTTGTTCCACTTGACAATTTATGCTATGCTGGCTGATTTTTCTTGAAAACTGCAATGTCTCCCTTCATTGCTAATTACTTACACATTTTTCATATGCCTTGTAAAGACCCTGTAATATGATTCCAATTTAAATCAACTTTTTTGTTTCAATCATAATAATGATAATTGATCTCATTTGAAGGTTTTCCCTGCTGTTAATTACACAGTCTGAAAACAAAACATTGAGCACTTTACAAAATATGGTATGCAAAATGAGAAACAATGTTTTTGTTTTATACATGTGTACATATAACATGCTAAAAAATCAACTAACGTTTGTGAAATGTACACATCTACAAACCATAACGTAAGATAGATAGTTGCAGAAACAGAATTGAACAAGTGGAACACGCATGTAAGTTGAAACATCAAATTTTCATAAATGCATTGAGAAAACACAGCCACTGATTCCTAATTATGGACCATACTTTACAAACTGGCTAGTGATTGGTCACTGTTAGAAGATTACCAGAGGGCAGTGTCCAATCTCTCACTCATTCAAAACAAAGATTCTCAATTACTCTAACTCCAAACATTGTAATGTTTCAACTTACGTTCTACTAGGCAATTCCATGATCCTACAACTATTCGCCCTTTGTACGGTCCACGAATCGCAGAGAGAGAATGTTATGATTTAACATATCCCTGCTCCTGTGATCTGCACTGAAATTTATGGGCACACAATTGAAGCTGTGTCTAACAATTATGAGCTCCAGATCACGGCTCTTCCCTGCTAATGGCAGATCCATGTAAAGGGCAAATACCCACCCACAGCTCTTCTGTTTATAATTAGATGACAAAAGTTACAATGACATTTTGATCAACCTGCCAGAAATAATTACTGTGGTGTTTCATCATATAAGTACTAAATCAATATAGATAATTGAAAGAAAAAAAAAACCTATCATATATAATTTTCTATAGTTAATCTGTTTTAAAAAATAAATTTGATAAACACAATAATATAATATATAATGCTACAACAAGCAAAGACAGTGGAATGCAGATACAACAAGTCTACAATAAAACCTCAAACAGAAATGGTATCAAAATAATTTG
Source organism: Ophiothrix spiculata (assembly GCA_000969725.1). Taxonomy (NCBI): domain Eukaryota; kingdom Metazoa; phylum Echinodermata; class Ophiuroidea; order Amphilepidida; family Ophiotrichidae; genus Ophiothrix; species Ophiothrix spiculata. The sequence continues at coordinate 27,154 of JXSR01S035219.1, forward strand.
ATGTTAATTTAGATTATTTATACCCGCAAGAAATATATTTCTCTTCCTTTCAGGAACCTTGTACACTCTGTTCAGACTTGAGGACTGGCAATACTTCGGGTCTGATGAAGATGTGACATCATCAGAGGGTTGCAAGTCAATAATGAGTGTGTTGTAGATGTTATTCAATTTAAGCTCCCTCGTCCTTATTCATGAAGCAAAACAATGCTGTATGTAACATGACTACCAAATCAGATGTGAATAATATGCAGTCAGTCCTCATGATCATAAAAACATGAGATTGATTCAAAAAATGCTAAGAAATCATTTTATGACTAAGTTGAGGGTTAAATCTTGAAGAACAGAATGTTCTGGATGATTCTAAGCAAAAATCACCCCATTAATTGGCCTATATCTAAGTTCTTTTTGCCAAAACACTTCCTTTACTATCTGAGGTTTTATATTAGACTGGGGTCTGGTTTAGATAGACCAACTTCATAAAAAGTGTTCCTTCATGATAATTCCATTTATTTAAAGTCCCATATGATTGAAGATGGAATACGGAACAGATTGAAGGTGAGACCATAAAATTGGATCACAATTTGAGTTGAAATCACAGTTTCTGAGACAAAACAATTTGTTTGTAAGAGTTGGCCATTTAACTTTTTGCGGCAGATTTTTGAATTTTTCAAATGCCACAAGCATGGCAGATACACACTCAAACAAACATTGAGTCTACAAATAAAGACCTTGCAGTTGCATCTATATGCACAATGTCAAATAACAAACTTACTAAGTTATCTGGATAGGTCTTTTGAAACTGGTGTCATGGCTTACATTCAAGCCAATGGAAATAAGATTCCGGAACTGTCATAATCTCATACTCTATAAAATTGACAATCTAAACCCTCTCAAAAGTTAACAAAGATACAATTAACATATCAATACAACTAGCTATAAAATAGAAGATAAATCTTGTTACTTTAGTAACATCTAAAACTACTCTTTAAATAATGCTTTGTAATGGTATAAATAATCTCTCTCAATGAGCTCGATATAATATCTACATTTAATGCCGGCTAACAAATTCTATAACATGCACTCTTTTTGGTATAAAGTTACATAGATGAAGCGTACTACAAACTAAGTAGAGGGAAGACAAAATGCAAGTCTAAATCAGGGGAACAATTATAGTCATTCACTGAGAATTGACACAAATAAGTAGTAAGAATAGATTTAAAGTGAAGATACCACACTCAGCACCATTTTTATCCCTGCCATGGAATCAAAATGGAGGGCACTCAGGGTTTTGCCTATGATCCATCAGACTTTATTGGAAACATGTTTTGCGCTCGGGAGTCGGTTTGGCATACTGTTCACATAAATTTGTATTTTGCACAGTTTTCCCTCTAGGTAAATCTCTTCACGGAAACTTGACTTCGGCTAGGATCTGCTCCCTAATTTGAGCTCTGTGACTGACGGCAATATCACACACACAAGGTAACAGAGTCTGGTACCTTCCCCTCTAAATCTAACTAATAAACCATGTATTCAAGTTGGATTCCATTTAAACCCCATACAAATTAAGCTTCGAAATGAAGCCGTCAAAATGGATTCTTGTTGTAATTATATCCCTGAAACTCAATTAATCAAAATACTACTGTGCACCTACTAAACTCAAAGACTACAACATGCGAAAACCATGGTTGATTGGCTCTACAGAAGAAAGGCTCCAGGTACGTGCAGAATGACACAGTAAATAAGCAATAAAGAATGTTATTAACGTACAAAATTACACAAAACTGGATGTATAAAATGCAGCATAGGAATATATAGAGATCTACTGAAATTAAAACGTCAACTCAATTAATGACAATTATGTTTAATATATACTTGGATGAAGGTATGTTGAACAGTAAGAACTGTGAAATTGTCAATGTTCATGAGGCAGTATATTTAATTTTAAGCTTATGCAATCAAAATTAAGTGAAAGAAAAGCCACCAATGATGCAGTTGCCAATTTTTATAGTTATGGCTAACAATGAGATTAAATTTGAGTTAGAAAGATGAAAATTAGACAATACATCTCTTGATAGATTGTATTCAGATGGTTCTGATGGTATAACCATGATGGAATGCTCAATCTATCAAACACAAATTTTTATCAATTCAGAATGGATGTCATTTATTTTGAAAATTGTGTCAATATTTCTGGTATATTTTATTCACATTCATATGGCAGCCATCGGCTGAATTACATGAATTTACAATAATCAAGGGTTCATAAATGCACACATTTGAACAGACCACAATTCACAGGTAGTTCAAAATGAAATATGAGTTCAAAGTCCTGGTTTGTTGTCTATTGGACACTGGGAAAACAAAGATAGACCTAAAGTGTTTTCTAAATGGTATCTATCAGCGTGTTTCTATTAATTATCCTGTATTTATCTGGATAAAATTGAACCACATAATAGCGGTGAGCGTCGAGTTTCTACTAGATTACAGTTTGCGCAAAGTGAACAGGGTCGAGTGACCTTTACAAAATTGCCGGATAAAAGTTCTTTGACCTAGCTTACCGCAAAGTATTGTGGGACGACAAAGGTCAAATTCGTTTTCAAGATGTAGCAATAACTTAGCAATTTTTGTAATTTAATTACTGTACTGACCGATAAAATTCAGTAGCTAAACATTCAGAAAGTAAGAGCAGTTCATCCAAGCAACAGGGGTCAATTTTTTGATCACATGATATTGTTGATTTCCGTTTTTTCGCCGGAAAGTGCGATGGCTCCAATTTCTATTGCCGTCTTGCGGTATTTCTCACCGCTATTATCCTACAAAAAGCAGGATAAATAGCGGATAAACTTTAGCCGCTAAAAAGACGGATAATGACAGAGAATGTATGACAAAACACATTTTGTACACCAAGCCTGTGAAAAATGAAATTCCATTTTTGCCAAAATGATTTAATCCAAAATGTTATGAACTATTGACACCTGTCTCCAAGTTAACATTATACATTGCTGCACATTTGTCATTAAACAGATAATAAATAACTTCACATGGTTCAAATCAGAACTCGATACAGAATAATAGAAAATAGAAAAGAATAGTAAACTTATTAATAGAATACCACGGAAACATTTCAACTAAAAAATGTTTCCTGGGGAAGGTTGTCACCTTTGTTTATTTTTTGGCAGGGTATATCTCTGGGGATAAAGGCACTAAGATAAATGAAAAACGTAACAAACAAATGACCCTATTTAATTTTATATTTTCAAGGGCACATAATATACACAATTGTTGATGAATACTGTTCACCTAGCCGGCCCACTTATGGGGCAATTTGATCAATCAATCCCATACATCTACATCGATTCTGGCAAAGATATTGTTTTTAAAATGCAGCTCCTGGGGAGAAAAGCTTGAATTAAACACCCTAAAAACAAAATCTTTATCACCCACTTCTACACCCTCAGACCCTAAGGGACATAATCACTGCAATTGTAAATTACGTAGGCCTGTTCGTACTCGTAGAAGATGACTATATACATTTCAGTGTACTTTCAAACGTGTTCGTGTCTACAATATTGTGTTTTATTGTTTCTGATCAAAACATCTTTACCACCTGTGTACGGTTCAATATTGTTTACCAAGTCCAGGTCTCCATACCTTGATTCAACAAAAATAAGCCCCAGAATCAATATTAAATGCAAAATCACAAATTATACGGTCTTCTATCTCAACACTCTATCTCTATCCTCTTTGAATGGCCTCTGGCCTCTAAACTCAACATCGTATCCTCTTTGTTCTCTAACCCCTACTCCTTCCCTTATTCGCCGTCGCAGAAAAAACGTCATGCCCTAGCAACTTGCTCACTCCTCTAACTTTACAGCTGTTGCTGACCAACAGTGTTAGTATTGTGATCAGTTTGATCAATGGTTCACCCCACAGCATGGCCTAAGCCAGCAACTTGACCACTATTGATTTTGAGGTTACACTACGACGGCGAAGTCATTTCAGCTCATTCTTCAAGAATACAATCCATATTTCTGTGATTAATTCAGCAAAAATATCCCCCCAAAAATATACCAAATCTATGTATGGCAGGAACATGGGAATGTTGCTAGCTTGTTGGTAGCCACTTTCCATTGTTATTCATGTGGATACAAATCACCCGTCTTTAAATCAAACGTGCTGTTAATACAGAAATATAAGCTCACAACTAAAACAAATTAGATGTTAATCAAATACAGCACATTTCCATTCGGGCAGACAAACTTTGTTCACCGTCATAAATGCAAAACCAACCGAACCTCCCCTTCTTGGTTACAATACGCAAGTCGTTTAATAAATACATACCTAGCATCGATGAACATTTCTACTCGACCAAATAATGTGCTACACAGGTGAAAAGGTACGACCAACTGGACATCAATAACACCTCGCTGCACGTCACCATCAAGCAACTAATCTCATAAACAAAGTACAAGTCATGCGGGGAATCAGTGTCAACCAATTATACATCATGACAATATACTAGGCACTAAATCATTTCAATCAGCTTGCATAACACAAAAACCAAGCACTGCCTACCTGCCAATTTCATATACAGGGGAGAGCTGGCTCAAATGCAACCTCTCAACGCAACTTATTTAGCAATTCTGTTTTTAAGCATCAAAACTACACACATAAATACTTTTTTTTTTATTATACTTCACCAGTTGGCGTCATCCGAGATGCAATCTTCAAATTCTTCTTCGTCGCCGTCGTTCGCTTCAGCTTTCTCGGATGCCACTGCATCGTCGTCAGGTTTCGTCTCTTCAACAGTTGCCTTGTCTGCTCCTGCCATCTTGCTGTCATCTTGTACTGCTTCAGCATTGCTCGCAGCTTGCGCTGCACTCGGATTTGCATCTCCTTCACTTTCATCATCTCCATCATTGGCATCGCGCTCCTCTTGCTTTTGTTCTGGCTGTTGCTGTAGAGTTGCTGTTGTACTTTCTGATCTGGTTTGACTTCGGTTTACTTGACGTACTGGTACAAGATAATTTGATGGAACCTCTCTGGTACCGGCATCACTATCATCCGAACGATTGCCATAGAAATCAAAATAATCACTCCAAAGTTCATCCTCGAAATCGCTATAATAGTCAAATTCATCAGACCAGTCATAGTAGAGGAACCAGTCGTCTTCGTCGTCGCTACTCCAATCGAGTAGTCTATTGTCACGTTCCTCAAAGAAATCCCAGAGCTGCAGAGCACGGAACGTACGTAGTTTGCCATCGGCATTGTTGTATTTGCGTACTTTGGAACGATCCTCCTTTGACCCATCTTGGTAAGCATGGAGATAGAAGCACTCGGCCCCAAATGGACATTGGCCTCGCCCTTGATCAAAATACTTGCATGGTTTGATGCTGGATATACAAACAAAAATATA
>JXSR01S035222.1:22949-36436 GCA_000969725.1 Ophiothrix spiculata
ATTTAATATTACACGAACATAAAGGAAGTTAATATTTCCATTATTCTTGAGATATCGCCATGGTTTGTTTATGCAAATATTGACTGGTCATGAGAGCAATTGTATACAAATATTGACTGCTTTGAGGGGCATTGTTTAAATTATTTTCCCGAGGTGATCTCAAAACCATGAATATGCCCTCAGCTTCTCTTCGGGCATATTCATGGTTTTGAGATCACCGAGGGGAAATAATTTTAACCATGCCCCGAACAAAAAGCAGTCAATATTTGTTTTATACACCGAATATATAGATTTTCGTCATCTGGTTGGTTAAAAGAACCGATAAGGATTAACGATATTTATCTTTTCAATGCTGACTGCGCCGTATTGTGCGCAAAATGTATTGAGCGGACCTAGTGAAAAATATGCCCCGGGCCTAGTAAAATCCATGCCTTCACTTTCAACCAATCAGAGGACAGGAATCTATATATGAGGTATATACAAAGTATTGCATGGTCAAATCAATGTGTAAGCATGATGTTCTATTCAATGACTGTTTGGCACCCGGGGTCGCCGTGACACCAACACGTATGAACATTTGGATAGAAAAAGTAAACGACGAAATAAACGAGGTCTACTTATGATGCCATGGATGACAAGAAAATAAATCACAACTGATGGAAAAAACAGGGGTAATGTGTCAGCAATCTCTGGATGAAGATGAGTTGATAAATGTCATGGTTACACCTGAATATTAAAAAAAGAACTTTAAAAGGAATATGGATACGTTTAGTAAAGTGTTAACAGAAAAAAGAAAAGTAGGTACTTAGAGTTTATACAGAAAGTTAAGAAAGGTACCATAGTCAAAAGATGCTGTTTAAAGTTTGCATAAACCAACGGCAGAATGCAGGTGCTTGACGACAAACAGAAAAATAACCGCAACCATCATTTCATGTTAGTAATACTCACGCTCGTCACAAAACAGTCCAGTAAAGCCAGTGTTTTCACAGTTACAGAATACAACTGACGGATCTCCATTAACAGGTTGACATACACCTCCATTTTGGCATTCGATTGTTGAACATACATCCGCTGTTAATATATTTGCGTGTATATAAGCAAGTAGCATGATATAATTTTAGCATTGTATTATATAGCCATTTTAAAAGTATATATAATGAGAATCTTCTTAAAGGCAATAGCATGCATGGTTAGAGGGAATTTGCCAACTTTGAAAACTGGGCATCACATAACATATTTATTTGAATCGAACAAAGTGCATTACAAATGGACCAAGAATATCAACTAAAAATGTCAAGATGTTGCCTTAAATCTGATTAGTACATGTCTAAACATTATAAAGCATGCATATTGCATATGAAAACTGGTAACATATGCATATTGCATATGAAAACTGGTAACATGTATTATTTTATACAACATTGATGGGAGTTCTGTGTTTATTTTACCAACTTCAATGCATTTAATACATGTCTCAAATTAAAGTAATTCCGAAATACGAACTTAGAAAATCGACTGAACCAAATCGAAAATATATGGTTTCCACTGTCTTAATAACCTTTTATGAAATTCCTTGTTGCATGGAAACTATTTAAGGTTTTATGTCTATTTTGATTTCAAGAATCAAGCATAGTATACTCTATAAATCTTCAAGTACGAAACAAGCAGCCGATTCATGCAAAAAACAATATAGCAATGCGGGGAAATAAACTAGTCCGTACTATCCGAATCAAAACGACATACTCAATATTGCTGAATATTTAAATAAACCTTTTTTCATGGCTTGTTCATGTGGTAGCAACAAAATTAGTCAAAACATAATACCAAAATCATGAACAATTCATGTACAAAAATATTCATACGCAGTAATTTGGTGTAAATCAATCCTAATCAATCATTGTCAGTCTCTCATACAATACAAAACAATCAGTTCACAATGTCGTAGAATACAAGGGATATGCTATGGATCTCGTAACAGAGTCTGATTGCTTGTTGCATACTTCAAGGTTTATAGATAATAGAGGGATCCCGTGTTGTGGATTAGCTGTCATCTTGAATGGATTGCTAAAGTTTGTCTCGGACTGTGAGAAAAAAATGATACCATTTTAGTCGATGCATTTAATACTTCCTTATTAATATTAATTAAAACTCAAGCCAAATGTTATTGAATACAGAATTGGGAACTGAGTTATATGGACTCTGCAGGGGAAATTGCGTGAGAGATTAGAATATTTGTCAATAATACTCACGCTCTTCACAAAACAGTCCAGTAAAGCCCGTGTTTTCACAGTTACAGAATACAACCGATGGGTCTCCATTAACAGGTTGGCATAAGCCTTCATTTTGGCATTCGATTGTTGAGCATACATCCGCTGTTAATATATTTGCGATTTTAAAGCAAGCAATATGTAATAGAATGCAATGTAAATGATTATATATGGAATATACGAAGCAAGCAGATTAAAAAAGCTGACATACCGTAGGATCGTTGCATCAACGGAACGCCAGTATTACACAACTTGAAAGTAAACGTGGCTGTTCTACACCCCTATCCTAAGTACTATCACCCTGGATCTAATATATTAACACTTTATTGCTAACCTTCTTAGCTAAATTTTACCTCCAAATATCCTCGAATATAATGTCGTTTTCAGTCTTTCACATATGTGTACCGCATGTTGCTCATTGTAGCATATCTGATGTATACAAATACCATAAATTAGATATGCTACAAGGAGCAACATGTACGAGCCGACAACTGGACCCTTTTGCCACGGCGGTACACATATATGACCATTCTACTATTATTTCTACATACAGTGTAGAATTTGACAATTGCCCCAAAAAGTGCATCAGTACGTCGGTGTGTGCACCGTATGTGAAAACGACAACGAATTACAGATTTTCGCATATTTAGTGTGGAACTAGCTAATATTATCATTAATTCATAAATGCGGGTGATCGTGCTTAGTTCTGTAGGGTGTAGATATATCAAGTGTATACTGTTCCAGTTTTGAGGTTCATGATACGATGTTACGGATTATTGTATTCTTCTTATAAAAAATGTTTAAGCATAGCTTGTTTATGATTTGTATATAAATAACTGTTAATTGTTATAAATCATATATATAGGTACATATAGCAATTTGTATTATAGAATCTCCTGAATCACGTGATTATTGTCTTTCTAAAGCGCGCACTTTTTAAATTTCATTACCATAACGTAAGCTTTTAATTAACCACTCTTTGAGAATAACCAGCAAACAATAAGAAATAGGTCTTTATAACAAAAGCATAGGTAAAATTGTGTGAGTATTCTACCAAGGCTCACAAACAAGGCTTTATTTTTTCAAAACAGAAAGGCAGTATGAAATCACTAACCAAGTAATGTGGTTTATTCGAGACCAAAGGTAGGTTAATAACTAGCTTTTACCCCCCCCCCCCCCCCACCACTAATCATTACCGATGCGACTTCTCAATTGACAGTTTTTAACCAAACAGAAAACATTTTACTCTCCATCTTATTTCATCGGTAAAGTAAAGTAAAGCTCTAGAAATTATTTGCCAAGTGTTCACTACTTACCCACTTCACAACGGCCACCAGTGTAACCATTGAAACATTGACAGAAGTATCCGTTAGCTGAGGAGGAATCCACAAAGCACACACCACCATTCTCGCAAGGAGAGGGTTGACACGGTGTTGGAGGAGCTGGAGTTTTAGAGAAAAAATAACCGTTTCAATATACAGTGAAATGTTAATGCGACTCTGAACAATTTAGCCCTTTTATTGATTAATTTTTCAAAATTTTCCAAAATTTTGCGTTCAAATGTCACATGTTTTGATTTGTTTTTAAATTCGCGCTAATTATGCCTAAATGTGGGTTGCATTATATGAATAGCCCAGTGTGCAAGACCTATTTGTATTTATTTTCTGCACATGTATTCGCAGACTTTGATCAAATAAATGAAAAACAAAGAAATAAATACCTTAGATAGTATGAATTGGTGCAAGATCAAGAAACAAGACATTACATTCACGTTCTAAAGGTAAGTTATGTTCACTTAGTATTAAAGTTCGGTCAGGTAAATTTATTGTCGGGTGGGTAACTTTGAAAGATTACCTGTCCAACATGCTAGTACGGAAAAATACCAATGCCCTAACCTGTCTATATGCTATTTAAGTACAGAAATAAGAAATAATTACATTCAGAATTTAACAAAAATACAAGTTTTAAAAATCTCGTTAAAGCTTACCCACTTCACAGCGGCCACCAGTGTAACCATTGAAACATTGACAGAAGTATCCGTTAGCTGAGGAGGCATCGACAAAGCACACACCACTATTCTCACAAGGAGAGGGTTGACACGGTGTTGGAGGAGCTAGAGTTTTAAAGAAAAAAAATAACCGTTTCAATACTATTTTGGGGAAATACTATAATCAAAAATATGAAATGATTAAAATTTTCAATTATAGTATTTTTGTATAATATGAGGCTGAACCTTTGCATTCTGAGCCAAGGAACTAAACTTGTTTCAAAATTCAGAAAGTATAAAAGTATTGACAAGTGGGAATTGTCATAAAGATTTCATAATCATCAATTTTTAAATAGAGCCAAAAAACAGACTGTTAAAATACACATTGTATGACCATGCGTAGAGTAGGATACACTGTATTATAGAATGTAACATGGCTGGTGACATGTTTAAAACAAGGGTATACATGTAAATGCATTTTGGATTAATATTTTCTGCTGTTTCCCGGCATGTTTCCCGGTGTAATGAAACACAGGGTCCGTGTGACTGAGTGTCATAGCTACTATTAAATTGAGTAGAAGTTCGTACTTGTACATGTATGATCAATAAATCATTGATTGCGACTTATTCCGTGTAGTTCGAAATGTATTAAATGATTTAACAGATTTTCCCGGCAGATTTTATTGTTTTTGAAAGAGAGTTCCAAAGAATCTGGCTTTTGTTTTTAACAAATTGATCAGAAAAGACCCTTTTTGTTTTTAGTTGGATTAAAGTCATTAATTTAGATGCCTTGTTAGGTAGTTGTGGATTTCAGAACGCCTCTTGAAAAAGCTATTAAAAGCTACAGAAAGATCGCTAATTGTAAATTTATACATAAATACACAAAGTTCCATTGTATACATGTGCAGTAACAGTGAGTATATTAAGCTTAGCAAAAAGCGGATTCATATGACTCCTGTAGTGAGCGCCGGATATGGTTCTTATTGCCCATTTTTGAAGCTTTACCAATTTGTCCAAATATATTTTACAAGTATTCCCAAAAGAAGTATAACATAATGTTAAATAAGGTAAAATAAGAGTACAATAAAGTGTGATTAGGATTCGATCTGCCAAAAGGTACTTCAATTCATTTATGGACTTTCTCTTCAATATGATCCAATATCTGCACTTGGGAAGCTTTGTTACACGATTTTGTTGTGTTTTATGAGCAGGTGATTCCCTGTGTTCATTGACTACTTGGGCTTTGATTATTTCAACAGAGTTTTTTTAATACATACATCTAACGTCTTTGTTATTTATATGTATCTTATATAATATAAATACTCACCAATTTGACATTCGTTCCCTGTGTAGCCATTTAAACACTGGCAAAAATAATCGACAACGTTGTTCACAAAGCATGTCCCACCGTTTTGACAAGGATCAATGGGGTCGCATGGTGTACCTGGAAAATATGTTTTTAAAATGTGTTTTAATGCAAATGTAAAAAAAAACCTATGCTACTCATTTAAAGACAGATATGCTGGATAACTAGTAGACATCCAATGGCATTGGGGGGAAACACCAACAACATGTTTACCTTGACCTGTAATCATACCATGAGTACGTCTGAGACACTGCAAACTATTACTCTAAGTACATAGTTTTACAAAAGGAACACTTTGAGACCAGTCTGAGCTAGATCTGACCTTTTGGAAATATTTGACTCCCATACGCCAAACACGTGACCCCTGGTATGACTTTTCATATTTCACAGCTGAACATGTCCCCAGGATGATATCATCCCGGGGGGCCACTTAGCTATAATGGTGTACACATACTTGAACACAGGTTTTCAAAATACCCCCTAAACACGTTTTTCGAGTAGCCTTAAAAATGACCCCTAAACAAGAATTTCACGCCGTTATTCCTTTCATTTTACCCCCTTAACAAGTTTGTCTCCAAACACGTTGGTCGGATTTCGAAAATATACCCCTTTTTGTTGAAAATCAGTGTTTTCAGACCCCTAAACACGAAACGTACGGACCGTACCTCTTGACAAAAATACCCCCCCCCTTTTCCGTGTTTTTTTGTTCACGCATGAGTACAACAGTTTGGCTAAGTGGTCCCCCCGGGGATATCACCCGAAACGCAGTAATGTCACACCACTTTAAGAAATATCATCATGATTGCGTTTAAGGTGGCCTACACAGAAACGGTGTCGGACACGAGTGAGCTGATATCAGCGGTGTTGGACACAATTTCAAAGTATTTATCCCGGGCTTTTAGCGTAATTTCTGGCGTTCTGTATCTTGCGCTTTAATATAACGCGATCCTTCATGTGCGTCATTTTTATATTCACGCATAAGACCATGCGTGTTGCTTCTGACGGCGCAGGGCCCAAAGCGCACAGTGCTTAAGGTATTAGTCATTGCTAAAAAATGTCAATTTTTTTTGCTTAATTTTGCTTAATATCTCATTATATATAAGACCTAAAACACATGTCAAAATGAGAGAAATAGAGCCATTTTTAATTATAAGTGTTTTTGTCTGATTTATTTTGATTTTACCATAGACAAAATGATAGAGGTCAATGGTAAAAAGTGCTAAAACATAGTGTTTTTGAAGTGGATTATTCTCAAAAACTAAGTCGGTGACCCCTATTTTTTTAGAAATGTGATTAGCACATATGAAAACACCATATATCAAATCATTAGAAAAATAAATAGAGGAATTCTATCTGTGCTAGGCCACCTTAAAAATACATATTTATCAATTTATCAATGAAATGCAACGTGAATTAAAATTGGTCTAAATCTATTTGCACCCTATATAAAATCCAATATTCGATTTGTTAAAGGTGGCCCACTTTATTAAATTTTAATTTTACGCCTATTATTAAGACTTTGCTAAAGTCGAAATATCAGGTCCCTTAACCATACTCTCTATCTTAATAATAAGGTTAAGTTAATGCTTTACAGTTTTCTGAAAAATTTCATTTTCAAAGAATTTTGTTAATGTACAACAAAATGATGTAAGAACGAAAACAAAAACGTGTGCTAAACAAGAAATGATGGTGTGCCTTGTTTGCTTTCTATTTATAATTACTATAATATATAGGCTACTTTAATATAAAAACGTTATGATATAGATATAAATAAAATCACATCAAACATTTTCTGAATATTAATAAACAACAACATAAATGTGTCACACAACTTACTGCAGCCGAGGAAATTTCCACTCTGATCTTTTAAACACTGGCTTAACATGTCGCATCTGAGACATTGCCCTGTGGGACATGCTTCGTAACACTGATCTACAATGAAATAATCAAGATAAAATGACATAAAAACAGGAAAATTAACACTGTTAGTTGCTTAATGTTTCTCGTATATAACTTGTTAGCTGAAAGATCGTTTTAAGAAAAAATCATTAAAAGCAGTCAGTACTCGGCTACAAGAAAACTGGCTTAATGTATTTGAATGCATACAAAATCGTCACAGAACGTCGATTCGACGATGTTCATGAATATTCATTAGTCTGGGATACAAGTTTTAAAAAGATTCATAAAATAACCCAAATATATAGATCGTAATTTAAATAATTCTGCGTTAAGACCTACATGTATATGAAAATATAATGAAATCTATATAAAATAATTGAAATTGTGGAAATTACTGTATTTTTATGTAATTTCTAAAGTGATTTTTTTCCATGACGCTCAGATTCCCTCTATATATGAATCACACCCGAAATACCCGATACCGGCCTGGAATACTCCACATCTCAGTTCTATTCAAATGTTATCAAGTGTAAAACGAAATGACAAAATCGCTATTCAGTATCGATTTGATTACGCAACTGGATCACGCACATCACCTGACAACAGTTAGGGTCAAAACATAATTCTTTTGAATTATCAAACATTTGGTGCAACAAGTCTTTGTTTTTACATTAATTCCAATGCGTCTTTTAATCAATAACGGATGTTTGGTGTTGTAGATTACCAAACATTTAACATCAAATAAAATTTAGTTGTGTATTGATTTTCATCACCAAGCCTCCGTTATTAATAGAAAATACATTGGAACAATATACATGATTATAAGATAACAAAGATTTGTTGCACCAACTGTTTGAGAGCTGAAAAGAAATATGTTTTGATCCATAATGCAATACTTTTGTGTGGTAATCAGTTCGTTTCATCTTTTGTCAAGTTTGTTACGTGTAATCCGATTATCACCCAGATAACTGGATCACGCTTTCTGGTTTGGAACTATCCACATACGGGCTAAATGTACATAATGTTCCATTTAGCGAGGCCAAATTATTCTCTGCTTTTATCCTGATTTTTTTTCAAAGCAAGACTAATTATATTTTAGCCAGTTGGTCACAAGAAAGCGAAAACATTTTTGTACATGTTCGCTGAAAATCTTGTGGCATTTTTTGTAAAACACATGTCACGTTGCAGAATGTGACTCTTGGTCCAATATAAGGTCAAATAAGACCAAATAAGACATCAAATTTCTTAGCAAACAAATTTCTTAGCAAACACGTATTACCGTAACTTGTCATTTAGTCACTTCATAATAAACGCAGCAGTACGCAAGATAAACATAATTCTATAATGCAAATCGACAAGACCTCCTTATTACCCGAGGTTCCAAAAATGATTACATGTAGGGTTGTGTTATCGGGAAGCAATCTTTCATTTACTAGAGTCTATCGTTTGCAGAAAAAATGCAAGGTTTGGATTCATAGATATTTAATTTTGAAATTCACTTTTTTTTAAAGTGAAGGAATAAAATGTCTTGTTTGGAGCCACGTTTTAGGCAAGAAGGTCCTGAACAACACATGAAATTTATTTTTTAACAGCAAAACACAAAAAATGCAAACACGGCAGTGTAATGCTGACGATTGGTCGCCAGCACAGCAGTTCACCAAATGAACTGTGGTAAAATATGAAAGACACAGTTCAGATTGCTGCCAAGAAGTACATTCCTCGGAAGAAAAAGCGAAAACAGCCATGGATCACACAAAAGACCCTTGATCTTGCAGATGATAGAAAAAGAGCCAAGACGTTCGGAGACAAGGACAATTGGTCGAGATTAAACAAAAGCTTCTCCCATAGCGTGAAGGAAGACAAAAGCAATTACATCGAGAGGAAGTGTGAGGAAATGGAAAGAGGCAGAGATGACTCTAAAACAGCTTTTGGTATTGTAAAGGAGCTTACAAAGAAGTGGACCCCAAAGATGGATGTAATAAATGATTTGGGTGGAAACATCTTGTCAGAGAGCGATGACATTAAGAACAGATGGGTCCAGTATTGTACCAAACTATTTAAGTCAAAAGATGAAGACACTAACTTTAAATATGATGATTCATGTGAAGTAGAACCACTCCCACTGAGATCCGAGGTGGAACTTGCCTTGAAACAACTTAAGGATGATAAATCACCTGGAATTGACAACATAGCTTCTGAAATATGGAAGGCGACAGGTGAAGGAGTTGATCTGATGTGGCGATTATGCTGTAGAGCTCTGTAGCATTTGGCAGAAGACAGAATGGCCACAAGATTGGTGTAAAACTGTCTTCGTACGCCTGCCAAAAAAGGTAATCTAAAGGAGTGTTCCAACCATCGAACCATACGCCTCATTTGCCATGCAAGTAAAGTACTTCTTAGATCATCATCCAAAGAATGAAAATGAAGTCTCAGCAAGAAATCTCAGATGAACAAGCAGGGTTTCCAGGAGGTAGAGGGACCACACAAGCCTTAGAAAGACCTGATATCGAGACATTATTCCGGTGCTCGCCGATAAATGTACTCCTTTGTACTATAAGGAATCATCACGTGTGACGAAAGTCTCTTGAAAGCAGCCGCAGCTATAGAAATGTTTCCATTTTGACGTCACGATATCGATTCAAGAAGTTAACTGTAAGCTCCGCCCACTTCTGATTATATCTTTTGCCGTGAGATTTCATGTGTTAGAAAGCACAAGGGATGCGTTTGTTTTAAAGAATTAACCGATGGCAGACCGTTTTACTTAAAAGTTAGATAAATCATCACTTGAGTATCTGTACTTTCACGGATTGCTTCAACTTAATTTGTAGCTAGTTTTATTTCCGAGTAAAAACTGATTAAATTTGCATCTATTTCACATGATTTTCAATGCTAAAAAGGTTTTTGCAGATGAATATCGTAACTGCATAGTCGTTCTAGGGTAAGTTTTTTGAATTATTTTATCATTAGTACAATCTTAAGACCAAGCCGAGTTAATACATTATTCAAGGATTAATTTGATACTAAATACATCAAAATCAATAGAGTTGATTCTTCACAATGACGAAATTAGGAATTGCATTACATATTCAAAACAATAGCAACATCGAATGAAGTCCTCATTAATAATTTCTTTCGCCAGTATCGCATAACATACTGCACAGCGCGATAGGTAATTACTATGCACAATACACCGATCCAAATACCTCATGTATCGCGCAAGCAGCTGCAAGCGTAACTACCAGAATTAAACAGAGCGACACGTAGTATCGTTTTGGCCAAATTACGGTATAGTACTATAAGTAACGTTAAATTGACATGTGCACATATCGAAAAGACTGGCTTAGCGGACTAAGGCGCCGGGCACTAATGACTTATTAGTATCAGACCAACGTCATTTCATTTTCTGGGCCGGGTTCGATTCCGCGGGCAAACTTTTTGTGGGTTTTTTTGTGGGTTTTTTTTCCTTTACTTCTTATTTTCATTCTAAACGTTCAATAGATTTATTACAGAGTAATGATACCGAAATAATTGGGTTTCTGATTTTTTTACAATCAACTCAATCCCACATTTTTTTAGGCCTACTCTTGTCAGTTATTCATAGCGTCAACATAGTCCTTCCGATGGCCAGTCTTGCATACACATGCTGTCTTATACGCCGGGGAAATAGTGACGTCATAATTTATGTTAATCACCCAACACGTGCGTTTTGGACCCAAACAAACGGTGTGACCATTTTTGCGAGACTAATACGTCTATGAAGAAAGAAGACCTCCGACTCCGATTTTATACCATAACTTTTGTTTAAAAAAATAAGGGAAAACATGCCGGCCTGTTATGCTGAAGATTGTGATCATAAGCCAAGACTAGACCCCTGTCGTTATTTTCGTTTTCCATTCGACAAATCAGTCTGATTTGTATGTTTACGTACGCCTATTCTGTTAATACATACGATCAGTGGAACCACTCAGGACATGATCATTTGTTTGGGTCCAGATCGCACGTGTTGGGCTAATTATCATACTTAATACACGCGAGACACACATTGGTGCTGTTGTTATGTCTGACCATTCTTTATGCGAATTCAGTGTAGTGGATAGAGATACTGATTCTGGTAGGCCTATCCTAAATATAGATCTGCTTGGTCAAGGGTCACATTTTCTTATTAACAATATTTTCTGCTTGGTTAACTTTCAAGTAGGGCTTGTGATTGGGTCTTGTAAAGCAGTGACTAACTCATTAGCATACAGTTTATCTCTTGGTCTTGGGTAAAATGTCTCACTGCTAAGCCTTGTGACCAGAGACCAAATTGTAAACATCAGAAATGTCATAAAAAAGTGTAGGGACCACAAACATCCTCTCTATCTATGCTTTATAGATTATAGTAAAGCATTCGATTGTGTCAGTCATCCTCAATTATAGATCACCATGAAGAAGATGAATTTCCCATGTCACCTCGTTGAATTGATAGCCAGCTTGAACCAGAACCAACAATCTGCAGTAAGAACTAGCGGAGGAGATACAAAATGGTTTGAAATTGGAAGAGGTGTGCGCCAGGGATGTATTCTATCACCAAACCTCTTCAACATATACTCTGAGGACATCATGAGAGAAGCATTGGAAGGATTTTATGGTGGGTAAAGTTTGGAGGAGCAAAGATCACCAATCTTAGATATGCTGATGACACTATGTTGTCAGTAGAGAGGAGCTGCTTGACCTCCTGAAACGCATCAAAGAAGCTAGTGAGAGGAAAGGGCTACTTCTGAAGAAAACAAAGATAATGGTGGTGGACAGAAATAGAACCAAGGAGGATTTCATCATTGATGGGCAACAGATAGAGGAAGTTAGATAGTTCGAGTACCTAGGATCAATGATTAATAACACCGGTGACAGCACAGTGGAGATTAAGAGAAAGATTGGCAATTGCTAGGTCGACAGTACAGAGTATGCAAAATATCTGGAAATCAGCCTGAAAGTACGTCTTCTGAATGCTGTAGCTTTCTCGAATTGCCACCTATGGATGCGAGTCGTGGTCTATGACCAAAAATGACAGGAAAAGGGTTGATGCTTTTGAGATGTGGTGTTACAGACGTATTTTGCAAACATTTTCAAACAACATGGACATACAAAAGAACCAACACCTGGGTATTGGAAAAGATTGGAAGAGACTTGCACCTTAGATGTGGGATCATGAAAAGGAAGCACAGATATTTTGGGCATATTGTCAGAAGGGATGGCAGCATTGAAAAACAAATACTTCAGGGTGCTATAGAAGGAAAGCGTGGAAGAGGGCGTCCAGCAACATCTTGAACAGATGGCAGTGGGCAGGGCAGGGTGCATCACGCCTTGCAGAGGATAGTATACAAATAATGAATGTTATGAGTGCAATGGTAAAGAATATTTTCATCGAATGAGAATATTCTTTCCATTGCATGAATTGAAACATTCATTATTTGTTTTATATAACTCATACAAAGATTCTTGTCATTTTATGCATTTCTAAAGCCAAACAATGGTAAACATCAGCAAAATTCAAAACAGAGTGCTTTTTTTTATTTTCCATTGCACAGGTCGAGTGCAATGGAAAATAAAAAATGCACTCTCGTCGAAAAGTTGAAAATGGAAAAAATTATGAACATCCTTCAACCAATCAAATGACTAGAATCTTTGTATGAGTTATATAAAGATGGATGGCGTACTCTTGTGAAATACCATAGCAGCGCTACATGAGCGCCATCTGACCTAGATGATGATGATGATGACAGCAGTTCACCTTCTATTTTGAAGCAGTTAGCCTGCTTCAAGAAAAGCAAAAAAAAACCATCTTTTGGGAAATCCAAGCAACCATGACAGCACCAGGAGAATGACATCCTCATTGCATGGGGAGATGCTTGGGAAATGGAAAAGGTTATTTACAGCTTCTCGGCATAGATCTACATGTCTCCTTTGTATTATAATTTAAACTCTCCAA
>JXSR01S035223.1:3060-14487 GCA_000969725.1 Ophiothrix spiculata
GCACAGATAGAATTCTTCTACTGGTTGTTTATTTTTTGATATATGGTATATGGTGTTTTCAAATGTGCTGATTACATTTCTGAAATAAAAGGGGGGGGGGATGGTCACTGATGTAAAAATCCACTGCAAAAACAGTATATTGTACCACTTTTTGTTATTGACTTGTATTGGAGTTTTTATTGGAAAATTATGAAAATAAAAACAATAACACTTTTGTTATATAATTTACAAAAAACGGCTCTATTTAGTTTTTTGTTTTTCACATATGTTCTGGTATTATACAGGGTCTTATATTATAGTACTTTGAAAAAACTTATTAAAAAGATATGGTCACTGACTTCAGCAAAATTAAGCAAAAAAATTAGCATTTTTTAGCAATGACAAATATCTTCAGCGAGGTCAATAGCACTATAGATCAGTAGACTGATGGTAACATAGAAGTGAGCCCTCTATCATTTGTTACTTTGCTCATTTGATGGAGCGGTGATGCAAGTGGGACTTTGATGCTGCTGTGGAGATGATACATCAGTCCGCTGTTTGACTGGTGTAGAAAATGCATGTATATTTTTATGGTATGTGAAAATGTGTCATCCCAAATTTAAAGTTGGATTGTCCCATTTCAAGAGTGAATCAAACTTTGAATTTAAAGGAGCTGGTCTGATTTTTAAAAAATTCAGTTTTCAATGTCATATGAAAGATGACTACTACAGAAGTCTAAGTTTCAAATTTCAGTAGAATCGTTCAAACTGTTTAGATTTATGGGCAATTTTATATATCAGAGTTGCCTGCTGTACGTTACTATGGAAAATTAATTAAGGTTACCATAATTAGACACATTTTCATAGGTATCTATGAAACTGAACATAACCCAGCCAAGAATTTCACATGGGTTATGAGAAAAATGTGAAAAATATTTTGGTACCAATCTCTCAAAAAGTTTGAAAAAAAAAAGTTGTAGCAATCAGACTGTGTTCCTTTAAGGATGATATTTCTTTAATTACACGAAGCATGTTGATGATATGCACAATTCAAGTTGGAAGACTTTCTTTAGAGTATGGTCACAATACTTCGTACGAACGGTTACAAAAAGTGTTTTGATGATGTTTATGCCATCTTATAGCAATTTTTATTTTTTATTTTTTGCAAAAATGCATCCGTAGACCTTAAGAAGTTTGTAAATAATGGTTTTAAAAATGTCAGTACTCTTTACGCAAATTTGTTAAAATTCGTATTGACATACTGTGACCATACACTGACAAGATCTCAAGAAAATAAACACGGATGAATAAGCTTACCTGTAGCAGATAAATATCCAAGTTGTAGATTCGAGGTCCAGATATGTGCATGAAAAAGAATAAAGATTAAAAACAATTAGATTCAAGAACACTTACATTACAAACTTTAATAAATATTGCAAAATTACACAGAAAATGACAGAAATCATTTTAAATCATAGGTATGCATACACAAAAGTGTAATATTTATTTAATTTTATCTAAAGCACAGATAGAATTCTTCTACTGGTTGTTTATTTTTTGATATATGGTATATGGTGTTTTCAAATGTGCTGATTACATTTCTGAAATAAAAGGGGGGGGGGATGGTCACTGATGTAAAAATCCACTGCAAAAACAGTATATTGTACCACTTTTTGTTATTGACTTGTATTGGAGTTTTTATTGGAAAATTATGAAAATAAAAACAATAACACTTTTGTTATATAATTTACAAAAAACGGCTCTATTTAGTTTTTTGTTTTTCACATATGTTCTGGTATTATACAGGGTCTTATATTATAGTACTTTGAAAAAACTTATTAAAAAGATATGGTCACTGACTTCAGCAAAATTAAGCAAAAAATTAGCATTCTTTTTAGCAATGACAAATATCTTCAGCACTGTGTGCTTTCCCTGGACAAAATCGAGTACAAAAATAGTACAACATTCCTAAGGTGCACATTTGGAACACAATTATAGTACAGTTTTAGTACAAATATAGTACAAATTTGTGTACTATAAATGTACTCAAATTGTACTTAAATGATGTTCCAAATGTGCACCTCAGGAATGTTGTACTATTTTTGTACTCGATTTTGTCCAGGGTTGATATTGTGCATAAAGGCAAGCCATCAGGAGTAACACGCATGGTCTTCTGCGTGAAGATAAGAATGATGCTTGTGTAAGATCGCGTTCGATGGAACCGCAATATACAGTACACCAAAAAGTACACACTAAAAGCTGGGGATAAAACCTTTGAAATTGTGTCCAACACCTCTGATATCAGCTCACACGTTTCGACACCCCTTTCTGTGCTAAGCCATGTTAAAAAACTGTGTATTATAATTTCAAGTTGCATCTTGGAGAGAGGGGCTACTCAAGATCACTGCGGTACAGGTGTATCTTTACAATGTTGCACTCATAAGATAGTAATTACTAAGAACATCCTGGGACAAAATTAAGAAACCAAACTGGCATTGTTCAAAAACAAAAACAAAATGCTTTGTCACAAAAACACTTTTCCACATGGATTTTGTTGAAATTGCACAATCTAGGATTCTGACGTCATTGCGATGAGCACAAGAGAGACCAACATTGTTTCAATAACAAGTTGACAAATGTCAATTGCTGGCTGATCAAACTGTGAATTGGTCAATGCACAAACCATGTACAAATCACTTTCTATCAAGCTATCGGTGGGTGGAAGTGAGCATTTTGAATAAAGCGGGGGTCGTATATTGCGATAACGATAAATTAATACAATAACAATTTTTGTTTGCGTAAAACTAGAAATAATCTAATCAGATTGGATCGCGCTATTATGCAAGTTATTAATTACAAACAAATCATCTAGTTTATTGTCTATGTGTAACCACTACCTTATGATTATATATACACTCCCGGTCAAAAGTGTTTGCGCACCACACCTTTAACCAGCCATATATCGAGAACCGTTCATCATGTGCGCCATATTTTTTCGGATTCATATTTTACATACATATATCTAAAAAACTCAACAAGAATTGCATTTATCACATTTGAAAATATGGTGTACTTTCTTCTGCACATAATAAATGGAGTTTAAATACATAACAGCACATTTGTTGGAAAACTTTTTACCTGAAAATGTTCTTTACGGCTACACGGTGATAATGAGCATTGAATAATAAGCAACTTAGGAACATATCAAAAAGTGGGTGTGGTGTATTTGTATATGGTCCAGAAAATCGGTCATTTTTATGGTTATGGAAGATCGAATATCAGAGGAAATATAAATTTCTTATATTGGATACATTAAGCACCCATAACAAACATGATTTTTTTCACAGTCTTGGTCGTTTGATATAATAATTACGTTTTTGCGCGTATTTAAGGGTGCGTAAACACTATTGACCGGGAGTGTAGAGCAACCTCTATGGGCACTGAACCTTGATCAGCCCACATATTATGCACTATTGCTGCCCAGATAAATTCCCCGGGTTTTTGTACGGGTTTCCGCGAGACAATTAGCAGTTAGTTCCTTGTCTAAGGGAAAGTTCAACAACACTCAACATTTGGCATCAGCGGGGTTTGACCTCGGGACCTAAAGCACCACAAGCCAGCATTTAATCTTTTGAGCTAACTTGACTGCATATACACTGAGTGCCATTTTTTAACATATGAAAATATAAAAAACCTGGGAATTCATCAACAACTTCTCCTCTGTCCTGTAACATGGCAAAAGGCTGGTACCAACAACAAATCATCTTGCTTAGGTCTGGCTTAGGCTTTCGCAAAGAGGGCTGCCAAGGAACCCCAACTTGGTACTTTGTACCAAGTAAGCTAAAGGAAGCTTATCTTCAACAGGGCTCCAATATGTTTTTTAATTCAATTTTTGAATGTAGGAGGAAGACCAGAGTACCCAGAGAAAAAACCTGCGGAAGTGAGCACGGACTGAAAACCAAATGCACATAAAGCGTGAGGCACTGGACTCGAACCCTGGACCTCAATGGTGCAAGGCGAGGGAACAACCACTGCGCCAACCCGCTCCCCCAGCCCCAACCAGCCCATGATCTAAGAAATCACAAGATTTGATCTACCTTTTATGACCCAAACAAACTTCGCTCATCATCACTTTCAAACCATCGTCTCACAGTATCCCTTAAAACACAGCAAACCAACAAAGTGTCAATTCTGCGTTAATCAAACTGTGAATTTAATGTAAAACCCGTTGGATAGATCAATGCACAAACCATGTACCACTCACTACACATTAAGCTATCATGGCGAGATTGGCAAAACAAACCAGGCAGGATGGCAAAGTTTATTTACCAAGAAATAAATGGCTTTCTCTAGACACACAGTCAACCTGTAAGCTTTCTTCGTGATTTTTTTTCACAATATCCACCATCTCCTCCTGGTACATATGACATAGGTTTGAAATCAAGTAAATTGTTGACAAAGTTTTTTTCTTTATCATTTGTGACGCGTTACATCAAAAGGTACAAGTTGTCTACTTTGACAAAATTGAGATTAATAAATTAAGCTTTAAAATGATACCTTGCTTGTGAAAATTTAAGTTTAAATTTTGAAGATATGGTGAATAAAGATGACTATTTTCTTATTATTTTCTTTATAATTTACGAGCTTTATTTGCCTGTATCTCAAAATTTGCTTGTCCGAGAACTTGTACCTTTTGATGTAACGCGTCACATTTTATCACTGATTACTTACATTTCTTAGTCACTGAGTGCGATTTTACTTCCTAATATGGAATTTTGGCTATCCATTATGAGACGATAGATGACAGTGCGTTCAGCGTGAAACGCAGTGGAGCCGGGCGTTCAAAATCACGTCGCGATGCAGGTATACGTACACATCCGGCGCGAACAGCATTACTGGATTTGGAATATTTCATGTTTAAATAGCGGTGTACGTTTTTCCAATGATAAGGCAAAAAAGAAAAAAAATTGTTTCCTGTAGGTGGTCAAAAATGCGAAATGCGTTTTTTTTATTTTATTTTGTTTTCATTTTTTTGTATTGTTTTAAGAGGTGCTAAGGCAAGTTTTGATTGAAAATCCGCATAGGTGATGATTTTTTCAGTAAGAAACCTGTCCGGTTTCAAGTTTTTGTTGAAAAGAAAACACTTCTTTAGTAAAAATGTTGCAATTTTCCCCGTTCGTTTTATCAAATAGGCTATTTTGATTTTCGTTTTCTAAAATATCAAATAAAAAAAGGAAATGCGCAAATATATGACGACAAAATGAAATGCGCGCAGCGCACGGGAAACTTTTTTTTTTGCCTAATTTTTATAGTTTTTGGCAATAATTTACATCGTTTTTGGTTTATAAATTACTCAAATTTATGACTAAGAATGAGAATAAAAGATGGCGATTTATTGTTTTGCCTGTCATCTATCGTCTCATAATGGATGGGCATACATTATTTTGAGTAATGGGTGCCCCCACAGGGGGTGCCCATTACGATGATAGATGACAGGCAAAACAATAAATCTTATCTTTTATTCTCTAATTAATGGTTCCGGTTATGGTCATGATTAGACATGGTTTTGAAAATGGTACAGATGAAAATCCAAATTAACCAGAAATACTATATGTAACGAGTTATTAAAAATTGATTTTCACTCAAATTTTGTTCCTTTTGATCTGTCAGCAACAATGCTATAATTGTACTGCACCAAATTGAAATTTGTGCTGGACGATTGAAAAAACTTACGTGTAGATAAAAATGTAGTACTTATTAACTTAGAGTGTGGATGAAAGATTTATTTTAAATCTTGTATGATTAAACAGAGAATGATACTTTATGCTTAGGTCACATAAGTCAGTCAAGCTGGGATACCACATCAGACAAAACCCACATGAATATTAACCTGTTTTGGGCTGAACCCGTGAGCACCGACGTGTCCAGGATGATGTTCTGGGGGCTTGGAGGGACCTGCAATATTGTTGTGCAGGGGGGGGGGCTTAACAGCTAAAGTCAACAATCAGCCCTTAAAGCCATCCCCTTGACACGCTAGTGGTGAGGTAGTTAAAACTTTGGGTTTTGTATGCTCAGGCATGCCAGTTCGGCCAACTACTATGTTTGCTGTTTGTGACTTAAACATTACTGATCACAACTGTCATTGTTACAATATGTCCCTCACATGACTTAAAGATGCAATGTTTCAAATGATTGTTACTTTCACAATAAAAGAGCTTGTTTGTATGAGATGGTCATAAATTAGAGATCGTTTTCATCTATTTTACGAGACCTGAACTCTAATTTCCGAAGTGGGTCAACATTGTTTCATCTATATGCCTTGCCTCAATTTAACAGGTATTTGAAACAAATTAAACTAACACATTTGGATAGGCACTGTCGCCTGACCATTACACGAGCTACATAAACAAACAGCTCTATATCCTGTTGAGTCGGTTCAGAAATTGCCATTAAAATGACCCATATTAAGTTGTGTGCCGGCCAGGCTTTACGAAGATGGGATTATAATACACATGCTGCATGATTTATTAGGAAGACAAATGAGGGGGAGGAAAGAGATACTAAAGGAAAGAAACGCAAAACAAGTTTCTCTAATGTTCTAGGTGGAGAGGGTTATACAATTATGAGACGGATTTAGAGAGATGATTATATGCGGTAGATGGGATGGGATGATACGAGGGATATCAAAAAGTTCAACAGATCACCAAGAAAAAATACAGCCAGGAACATAATTTTATTATGTGGTCCTAAAGTCATCTTTACATCTAGCCACTTTGCAGAGTAAAACATTTCTCCCACTTAAAAGTGTCCATAGACCAACTTTGTAAAAGTCCTCTTTTTGTTTTAGCACACAAAACAATCTACATTGTATTTTGCTATAAAATCAACATTTGCAGGTCAGTGAGGAGGAGGAGGAGGAGGAGGACGAGGACGAGGAGGACAAGGACGAGGAGGAAGAGGAGGAGGAAGAGGAGGAATATGATGATAAAGATGAAGATAACAAAGAAAATAATGATATAAATGAAGACAAAGATGGACATAAAGATACAGATTATGATAAAGATGGAGGTGCAAATGAAGATGAGATGAAGATAAAAACAATGGAGATTTACATAAAGATGATGATCATGCATATGAAATGAGGAAGAGAAAATGATGAAGGAGATGACAGAGAAATGGAAAAGAAGCACATAAAGAAAAGGAAAAAGAAAGGAAAGGTCCTTGACATAAATTCCGAAAATGTGTGATTATCTCAAAACGCAGATAGATGCCAAGCCAGGATTCAATTATTGAGATGATATACGCAGGCCAAGATGTTCATGTTTACAGCCAACACAAGGTGCACCTTGCTTGTAAACAATCTATTATTGATGTCAATCTGAGGATGTTGCTCCCTCTAGGTTGTCGAGTCTGCCACGAGATTATCTTGATATAAGTAGAGACCAAATTGACCTAATTGGAGAATGCACTTGGATCATTCAAGGCATGTCCACAGAGGAGTAACGGCAATGGATACGATTAAGCTTAAAGAAAAAAGACAAAAATAAACAATCCTAAATCTGAAAAGGTCTACTTTTTAAAATCAAAATAGATCAAAAGCAATCAAAATTAGGGGGTTTGCACAGAGTGTTTGTTTTTAGAGGGGCAATAACATCTGAGACTTTGGTGTTACACCCAGAATGTTTCGACATAGCATTTAAACACTGACATCTCCACCCCAAAAAGATCTTTTACAACATTTCAAACAAATCATAATCAAGGTTTTTCTTCATAGGCTTTTTTGTTCATAATCTCTCCTCCCTTTTTTCTTCCTTTTTATTTTTGCTCCCCATTTTTGGACCATGCCTCTGCCCCCGGGTTTTGCACAGGATTAGTTATACAATGTCTACTATGGAATGTAAAAGATTCAGATTATAAAATCTACATTGATCCGAATCATAACAAAACACTTCAAGCGTATATTAAAATTTAAAGTTTATTCAAAAGTTTATAACATTTTCAAACCTCTTTTACTTATCTTAGAGTCTTCAAATCTGAAAATTCAAGAACTGCTTGACATAAATTACCTTAGTCTGAACATACTATTTGTTTACAACTAGACGTTTCGAGTACATACAACGATTAGCCTATATCGTGGCCTAATTCCATGCATTTGTATCAATTATTTATCCATGTATTTAGAACCCCAGTGAAGACCTAGATAGTTAAGGCAGGTAATTATATGGTCTTTAGACTCAAAACGTCACCTGGATGGGAAGCGACTCTTGAGCGTTTTATTCTTCCAAAAATGTAAAAAAGTTTTGGTTGTCCTGGACATAACCTATTTACCTTTGTCACCTATATTCATGAATCCCTAGCATGTATAGTCACGAAGATCTAGTTAGTTAAGCTCAAACTTCACCTGGATAGGTCAAAATATTGCCGTTTTGAATGTGGCGGAGGGATTTTTTAACATTTTTTGACATATTTTTGGCAGTTTTTCAAAAAACAAGATTTCCTAGACATTTGTTCCAAGATTTTAAGAAGCAAAAAAGTTCAAATTTCACAAATGCAAATTTCACTTTGCTTTCCATACATTTTTGGGTATTTTAAACCAGAATTTACATTTTTGGTCAAAAACCAATATCACCATAATGTTCAGGGTAAAAATCTGCTTATAAAAATGTTACTTTTATACGGTTTACGCAATTAGTTTGAGAAATAGAGTAAACAAGTAGAACTCGGGTTTACGTGATGCGTTAAGTATGTTCCCGCCAAATGTGGCCAAAGTTTACCTCATTTGAACTCCTGTGCCCTTAGGGACAATAACTGAGACCTTTTGACAATTTATCATAAATAGCTGTAGAAATTTCAGCTTCTCTCCTCCCTAACCATCTGAACCTGGAGGGGACTCAACGTCCCCAGTGACAATCAACTCCTGATAACACCATGTGCTAAGGCTAAGGGAACTATGCCATCTAGACACTGAGCACTGGCCAAAAGTTGACGATTTCCCAGCAGAGGCGGTGTGCAAGCACAGGAGAGATGCATCTTTTTTTAGACATCAGCTTCTCTCCTCCCTAACCATCTGAATCTGGAGGGGACTGAACATCACACAACCAACATCATTGTACCACTGCTGCATCATTTTTTCAGGACTTCAGTATCATGCTACCATTCGTAATTGGTGTCGCATCAAATAAATGGGTGTCCCTCAGACAACCAAGAGAAACAAATTGCAAACAATCTAGAATTTCCAACTTTTAACAAAAATCTTTATGAGCTGTTTTTCTAGAAATATGTGTTAAATATCATATGAATAAAGTAAACTCATAGAATAAATGTCTAATAATCAGGGGCGTCGGAACCGTGTGGGCCATGTGGGCTTTGGCCGCACCACTTTTCAGCCAGAAAAAATAAAAATAAATTAATTTAATGTGTTTTATTATGGTCCTAGCATCAATAAAACTAAAATAGTACTGTGTATTGTCGTTTTTAGTATCTACTTTCTTCTGGGTCTTAGTTGTTTAGTTATTTTTGAGGACTAATGGACCACAGGCCGCACCACTTTTACCAGCGGCCGCACAACTTTTATTTTCCTTCCGACGCCCCTGCTAATAATTGACACACTATTTTATTCTCCAATTTATTGACAGTTAAAATAAAATATAGGTCTATATTTTCATCGTACTTTAAGTATCGATGCAATGTCCTTTTAGACAAGTAAAGTGAATATTATTTACTACTTAAGTAAATGTTTTTAAGTGCTCTATCTATAGACAATTTCAGGTCACGACATTTTAAATGCAAATTCGTATAAACTGAGCTGGACTGGAAGTTACTGTCTAAGTAAATGCAAAATATTATTCTGAATTGCAGAGAGAAGGGGTTAAGTAAAAATTTTGTTTAAGGTACACTAAACACTGTTGCATACATTATAATATAGATTTTACCTGTTTCTTTGTTTTTCCTATCATTTTTTTCTTTCCGTCTTCTCTTTCTCCTTCTTCCTCTTTCCTTCTCCCTATTCTCTTCCGCCTCCTCCTTCTTCTTCTTCTTCTCCCCCTCTTCCATCTTCTTCTCCCCTCCTCTTCCTCCTACTGATGAGTATTTTCCAATTGTCACGTATAAGAATTTTGTTTTGCCTTTTCTGGAGTGACTAAATAGCCATTGGCATGAAGCACATATTCCTAGAGATTATTGGTAAAATCACAAATTTGATGCACTCCAGTTTAAAATCTTATCATAAAAATCCCAATGGAATCAAATATGAACAAATATCCAATGGATAATACCATAATATTTGTCATCAGTGTGATGCAGGAAGAGCTAGAGTATAAGCGCAGGGAGGGGGCACCAAACTTTGGTTCTGGTAGGGGTATGCGGCCCCGAAATCTAAACCTGGGAACTGAAAACTGAATCTCAAAAGGCGGCTAGAGAACTGAAGTGACCCAAAAATGACATATGAGAACTAATTTGGGGGGGGGGGGGGCTCTGGAAGCAAACATTTCAAAATTTTGCCTGAAATGGGTTTCTTAGGAACTAAATTGCAAAAACTGGGGCTAGCGATTTGAAAATTGTGAAATAAAGATTGTCTGTGAAATGGGGGCAGGCAAGTTGTACAAAGGGGGCCTTGTGACGTGCATACCAGAATCACCTTTCTAGATCAGTGCCATCTCCCGGGGGTAAGACGATGGAGATGGATGTAAAGCTTTCTGAGACTGGTAAAACACATTGGGATCAAGACTATAATGATAGAAGATACGACTTCTTTGGATTGTGACAATATAGTGTTTGTCTAGCCCTGGAGGTCTGTTTACTGAGAAGGAGGGGGGGGGGGGAAATCTGAGTACCCCCTCACTCTTGCATCCAGGCATGCAGGAAGGGTACTGCAGGTATAAGAGGTTAGAGAGGGATGTTAAGCTTTACGGGACTGGGGAAAAAATTGGGATCAAGATCATAATGATGCAATATGACTATTGTAAAAAAGAAAAAGAGCTTATCTTATATTGTTTATCTAGCCCTAAAGGCCACAGGAAGAAAGACTTCCATCCACGTGCATTTTAAAAACATCTTTATTTTATTTCAATATAGGACTTAAAAACAGGTAGTATTTTAAGGAAGAGTAACTCTAAAAAGGGGTGTGGGTTTTTGGAAGTCTCTACATCTAAAAGGTTTTTCTGAACAATTCAAATGAATTCAACTAGTTATTGAGAGATACCAAAATTGCTAAAAACCTATATTTTGATAAAAGCCATAAAATGGGTACTTTTGTATGGAACATTAAACTTAAAAAGGGGTTTGGGTTTTGAAAGTCTCAGTTCCCTCCCACATCCATTATTTCTAGCAAATCAAATGAATAAAACTAGTTTCTTGAAAGATATTGGAATTGCTAAACACCTGCCATACATAAGGGCAGGAAATGTCAAAAATTTAGTATAAATTATTTAAAAATCAACTCTTTCAATAA
>JXSR01S035224.1:88053-106403 GCA_000969725.1 Ophiothrix spiculata
TAAAGTTTTCACCTCAAGTTTTCATACCAACGTGGATCATGGCTAATGCCTTTAATTAAAATATATTAACAATTGAAAAATTCAAGATCAAACTAAAAACAATCATCCGATTGAAGTAACCTGTGTCATCATGGTATATTTATTAAGTCATGTTAATGTTAGTTTTGTATATTTAGACGTTCAGAATAACCAAGCGGGCACCACTAGTCCTTCAAGTAAGTCATGGACTTTTAATCACCGTACTCTTTCTTCATTTAAGTTTAATTAATGCTACTCCTGAGTTCAATATATGCTCTGAAATAAACCCACTTAATTAAAATCTTGCTATTTTTGAAATCATTTAACATGTATTTTGTTAGCCAAACTTCACAATTTTCATACATTTTTTCTTTCTCTTTTATGTAATAGCACATGCCCAGGGGATGGGGAGGCACTAAGGAATTTATAAAGGGGATCCGATACTCTCCGCCATTTTGATTTCACCACCATGTATATCCTTTGGGACGGCAGCCATCTTGGATTGTCGCGGGATTGTCGCTCATGGAGGTTGAGTTATTGTATCTCCGGCATTTTACAACTCCGCGTGCCTCACTTCGAGAGTTTTCACAACGGATTAGCGGGAAAATTGGCGTACTTTGATCAGAGCAAGTCGCAATACACGCTACTTGAAACGCAGACACGGTTTGCGCGTGAAACAAAATGCACACGCTGTATATGCGTCAAGTGAAGATTTACGCGATCTGCTTGGATATCGGGCCAAACTCCAAATACATCCAAAGGTACAATAACTCTGCTCCATGAGCGACACAAGATGGCGGAGAAAACTGGTTCCCCTATAAAAATTCCTTGGGAGACACATAGGCCTATGTGACCTTCTTTTTTCAGGCCTCCAAGCCATCTTCATAGACCCTCATTTGCAGCATGATTAAGATCTGTAGACCCTCTGTTTAGGAAACACATAATTTATAAGTCCAAATACAAATATTAGTCAAGAAAACTGAATTTTTCTGATCAGAAGATTGTTTTATGTCAAAATTACAGTTCACTAGACCCCTAAAATCAGTTTCAAGTGAAATATCAATTTTTTGCACAAAATCAGTTCACTTAAACCCAATCTGACTTTTTGTGCTGGAGGCATGTACCACTTTAAAAGTTGAGTGACTACCTCCCCATCCCTCCCCATCCCTCCCCTCCCCCAAGAGCACATGGCAAATAGCGGATGCAGAAGCAAGTCAGTATTCACACCAAATGCTGTCCTTAAATAAAAGAAAAGGATATTAGAAGCCTTATTCTGTTCACAATTCAAAAAAAGTTATACTTCATCAAAACAAGTAAAATGCTAGTCATGTTCATTTAGACCACCTGTGATATGAAAAATTAATTGTTCAGAAAAACAATCACATTTCCATTGTATAAATTTTAGTTCAAATGACCAGAAATGATGCTGATGCTTTTTTGCAATTTTAAGAGTTGAAAATCAAATACTATAGGTGATTCCTTTTTAGAATAAAATTGAACCGTTACACTGTGGTATTTTATTACCATGATAATTGATGTATAGTCATGTTGTGCATGTGTTATACATTTCACTATTACTATAGCCAACATTTTAGTACCAGAATTTCCATTTGTTTTCTTGAATCCAAGTTAAAACAAAAGGACCATGCTCTTTACCTCCTTCTGGAAATATTATATGTGACCCATCATATCAAAGGTACCTTAAGGGTCCCGAAATCAAAACTGATATTTTGGTCTTATCTGAAAGGTGAAATTTAAAGCTTTAAATCAACACCTTGCTTTTGATAATTGATGTTTTATTCCAAAGATACATCCAAATTGGTAAAAGGAATCGGACTGAAAAAACTATCATAGTTCTGAGAAAATTGAGTTTGAAGTTTTTGTACTGAGTATAACTTGGATGGAGAGAGAATTTTTAACTTGGGGATTTAACACACTTTTCATATGTTTTGGATGTTTGAGCCTGATAAATACGATGGAAGACACTTAAAAGGTAATGTTTCTGATGAAATTAGATTTTCGAACTTGGATGTAATTTTTGATTATGCTCAGCTTCAATAGCCAGTATCTCTTAATATACTGTGCATACCTTGACCCTAACTGATCATTTAACTTTTCTTGTTTCTAGCCTCGAAAAGGAAGGGTGATGAAAAACACGGGTTTTCACCAGGATTCGAACCAGGGACCTCCCGTTTCCCAAGCAAGTGATACCTGTAGCAAGCCACCACTGAGACACCGCCCGGGCAGCGATTTCGTCCCCCGCATATAACCCCCGTAAAGTGAGATTTAGTGAGGTTTGGTTCTGTTAGGGTTAAGGTACCTTTATAACAGGTCGCATATGATAAGTCAAACCACATATAATATTTAGCATATTCTAAGACACATTTTCATCATAAATGCTTTCCCTTCTCGAGCTGCCTTATCGTTTTTTAAGGATTTTTATTTAGGATCAGTTGGTCGTTTTTTTTAAATCTATATTTTTTAATAACAAAATGTATGGTTGGGTCTAATTTTAGGGTCGGGTTATAGGGTTATGCCAATATAACAATTTTTTTGGCCTTAGGGTAGTTGAAACTCATGTTTTTCATCACCCTTTCCTGATCGAGGAAAAGTCAAATGATCAGTTCAGGGTTAATAAGTAATTAATAATAATAGATAATTAGCTGAGCTTGCCAAATATGTTGCTTGTCATTTAAGGTCAAACTATAGTTTTTATGAGCTACAAAATATTTGGTGCAACAAGTCTTTGTTATCTTATAATCTGATATATAGTTCCAATGTATTTTCTATTAATAACGGAGGCTTGGTGATGAAAAGTCAATACTACCACATTGAGGAGTATTTGATGAAAATGTTTGGTGATTTTAAACACCAATTATCCGTTATTGATTAGAAGATGCATTGGAATTATATTACTAGATTATAAGATAACAAAGACTTGTTACACAAAATATTTGGTAGCTCAAAAAGAACTATATTTTGACCCTTATTATATATTTAAAAGTGCGTAGGACAAGATGTATTATTAATTTGCGTGACCATTGTCTGTTTTATCTGTGTTTTATACACGTTCTCAACTGATAAATTGCATATTATAAAAAGAAAAATTAATAAACCAGGTCACAGATGAATGAGAAATGGAAATGAGTTTTTACTCCTACGGTGGAGTATAGAAGTAGAAAATATAATTGACATGTGGGTGCTTTTGCCACTATCAAATAAAGAATATAGGTTGTCACACCCAAAAAATGAAAACGACTATCAAATTTCACAAAATGACACGAACTATACTCAGAAAACTGGTTATATAGGGAATAATTAATACAGTTATTCGACATAATTGAAATGACTTACGTTTCTGCAATGGACTAAAATACGAAATTATAAAGTATAAAATAACAAAGTTTTCCTTAACTTGTAACCATAGCAAAAACTGATCTGATGCACTTTAAACTATTACTTTGTGCAGACAGTTTTGCAAGACAAATAGTTTGAGACCATTCTGAGCAGAATCGGAGACTTTTGAAATTTTGGACTCCCATAGGGCCAGTTCAGTGACCTCTGATATGACCATTCACATTTTTGGCTATAACTCCAGAACCATATTTCAGACATAGGTAATAGTATACTTTTTCTGCTTCCTTGTGATGAGAGGAACATATTGGTGTGGTTTTGAACGAGATTTGACTAGTAACATGTTATGGATGTCATTTTGGCGACCATCTTGGATTTCTCAAAATGCTCAATGGTGCAGATTTTGCATCATTCAGTTCTGGAATCTATGGGTCTCAAAGATTAAGAATCAGTCAAGAACAATTGTGCAGACTTCATGTTGCAGTCAAGCCCAAAATCAAGGTTTTTCCCACAGACTATTAGTATGTGAACATTTTGTATGTTATATCTGTACATTTGGGCTGTAAATGGTGATGTGTGACAGAACTTAAAAGCTCTTGCGAACCCAACTCTTCATGGGTGGTATCTTATTAGTGCAAAGAGTGGTTATGGAAAGTATCCCCTGCCCAAAATTACACTCTCTGGTACCTCAATGATCTTTTTTAAACAAAATTTGGTACTTTTACGAGTAAACCTTTTTAAAATTAAAACTTTTTTTTGTGAAAAATGTGTCATTGTATAAATTTGTTTGAAATGTGTGTGATTTGCTACTTACATGAATGAGCCCCCTTCCCATCTTGAGCACCCCCCGTGAAACTTCTGAAGTTGGTGCTCTTCTTCCTCCGTCTTTAATATATGTACACCAAGAAACATGATCTGCAACAGGCTAAGCTTTATCTCCACGTATAAAACCTATAAACTTGGCATTAGTTTCCAAATGAGGGTCATATTCTCATAAGAAACTAATAAATCTGCCATTGATTTCAAAATGAGTTCCCAAATGAGTTATTGCTTTGGATATTACTAGCATGCTTGTTGTGTGTTGTGTCTTGCTTTTTATGCCTCGCTCCAATTTTCAATAAACCTATATGTGACCCGGTATATCAATAGGTACCTGAAGGTTGGCATAGTATATAACGTGAAGGTACCTTTCGATATGGTAAGTCACAAATTTGTGAGTTACCAGTATTTCCAAACATTCCAAATTGTTATTTTGCTTGTTAGTAATAAACTAGATCAAATTTCATAGAGCCAAATACTTACAAAAATGTTTTCAAATGACAAGAAAATCATCAATTTGCTAAGAAAATGCTTACTGAATAATACATTTGTAAGTCAGATATTACTATGATTCTTTTACAAATATTTTACTCACAGTATAATATTTGTGGCACTTCTATTCCCAACCTTTCACTAAGATTTATTTCTTGACCATTATCTGTTCATAGGTGTTTTGTGCACGTTTCTGTTGTTCAAAGAAAATAAGTTTATAGGTGGATGAAAATAAATTTTACTCCTAAGGTAGAAAATATAAGCAGAAACTTAATCTGACATGTGCATGCTTTTACATTTGTCAAATTAAGAAAAGAAGGGTTTCACATAACAGTTAAAAACTGGATGTCTATTTTTTTTTACAAAATTGCATACATTAAACTCTTAAAGCTGGACAATTCACAATAAATGATTTCTTGCTTGATCTATCGTTACTATGTTTACTATGTTTCTTTCTTAAGGGTGCCGTGATCTCAATGGAATATGGCCTTATAAAAATTTGTGTATGTGTGCAAAGCGGATTATGTTAAGAACATTAACACAACTATATTATGATGTTTTGATAAATGTGTGACCATCCATTGCAAATCTCCAGTAAAATCAGCCCCTTGTCAAATTTGATTTATTGCAGATTGCATAATACATCATCAGCTTTAAAATGACACTTGGTTCAAATTTATATGACACCCAGAAGTATAGTTACGATTATTCGAAGCATGATATGTCAGAATACCTAAAACCGAGTTAAAGTGTGTTAAAAGTTTTCAGATATTTTAGAAGTCGAATTTTGAAAGGCTTGATCATATTAAAAAAGCTGCAAAATTCATAATTTTGTCATAATACAATTTTTTGTTCTTTTTCTTACTGTAGCTCAAAATAAATAATGCCCATTTTACTGCAGGTTTGTGACAGGTGGTCATTTCAACAACTCATCATATCTTATACGGGAACGCGCCGTTGTCGATTTCTGATGAATCCACAGTTAATATTCAAATAAGCGTGTCATGCAGTACATGTAAGTCAGCGCACTATTCGTGGAAGGACTGGCGCATGGGAACAGTTAAAAACGACAAAGCAACAAACATTTAAACATTCTAATACTAGAATTTTGCTTCAGATGCTGCTAAATATTTTTATGAACATGAGTGGCTTTTAAATTAAAAACATGTAGAAATATATTTATACGTTTTCAGGAAGTTTTTCATTGTTGAAAGGTATTCAATACACTACAGAGTTGTTCATCGCGAATCAACAATGATGCGTTGGCCTGTTTTTATAATGCTCAGGTGGCTAAAGCCACCTTTGCGCTATAAAAATATGTGGATGCATCATTATTGATTCGCGATGAACAACTCTGTAGCGTGTTTGAATACCTAAATATAAGATATAAAAAAGTCTGGAACTGGAACTTACATTTGCAACTTAACAACAATTCAACCATTCACATCTGATTCACAAGCTGTCTGTCATCTAGCCAATAACAAGAATCAGACTCTTGTTGAAGACCAGTCCTTACATTGCAAAGTTGCAAAAGTAATAGCTCAGTCACTGACCAAAACAGTGTATGTTATGCGCATTTTTGGGCTCTATATAGTGATGTGTGACTAAGTCCTAAGTTCCAGTTCTAGAGTTATTTATATTTTATATTTAGATGTCCATACTTAATTCCACTACTACATAAAATGTAAACATCAAGATACATTATCGGCAACAAGCCAAGCTATAAATCTCCATGTAGAAAACCTATAAAACTTTTATCAATTCCAAAAAGTGAGCAGAGAAAACTCATAAATCTGACATCAATTTTGAAATGAATTCCAAAATGAATTATTGGATAGAATATTACTAGCTAATGCTGGATTGACTGGATTTCTTTCTCATCTAATGTCTATTACTGGAAGGCCGTTTGTTATTAGAATTTCAGGACGTATTTATATTGATTTCTTGAACTTCTTATTTTTGTCATGACTTCTGTACTACAGATGCTTCCTCAGCTAGCTTTTGGTTGTCTGGACACCTGTATCCAACTGACAATCTTCTGTTGACACCTGATAGGTCCCAGTACACGTACAGGGACATTTTACAGGACATATTCTTGAAATTAATAAAGTTGCGGTCATGTTGTTGCAAGCCTATATTCTACAGCATCGTGGTATACATGTTTTTTGTCTGAGAAAATTGCAGATGATTCTTCTAATCATCTGCGATTCTGCAAAATCATAAGTGTTGAATGCAATTGCTAAGTGGTCTCGCTTACGACTCCCGTGCAAACTAGATAAAAGTAAACCTAAATAATGGGTGTGAACACAGCCCAACATAAACATTTACATGAACGGTTTAGAACAACTGAAGGTGTTTATTCACTCTATTCACTGTCATTTAATTTTGCCTCTGATTTTTAAGTAGAATGTGACTATGAGAGAAACTATTCAACTCAATTCAATTTAATTGAACTCTTTGCATGTACCTACAATATGCCGGGGAAGTAGTGACGTCACATTTATGATAATAAGCCCAAAACGTGCGATCTGGTTCCAAACAAATGATCATAACCTGAGTGGTTCCACTGATCATACGTTTTAACAGAATAGGCGTACGTAAACATACAAATCAGACTGATTTTTCTCGGTTGGAAAACGAAAATAACGGCAGGGGTCCCGTCCTGGCTTGTGATCACAACCTTCAGCATTTCAGGTCGGCATGTTTTCCCTGATCTTTGTTTTAGACGAATGTTATGGTATCAAATAGGAGTCGGTAACTTTTTCCCCCATAGACTTAACATCCACCTCGTTTGTTTGGAACCAAAATGCGCGTGTTGGGTGATTTACATTAATTATGACGTCACTACTTCCCTGGCGTATAGGCCAGTACTTTCAGCCCAGTTAGGGTCGGTTTTTAGTTACTTCTTCCCATAGAATATTCTATGCCAATTTTGTGCAATATTTATTCGTTATTCAATAAAATCTCACGCATATCTATGTAATAACTACTATTTCATGATAGAATATTCGACACGGTAGCAAATAAAAAAGTATTCTACACGATATCATCAAATCCCCGTTCTAATCCCAAGGTGCATTAGGGTATAAGGGGAAATAATTTAAACTTGGATAGTTGTTGCATAGAATATTCTGTCTGCCAAAAACTTTGAACCAACCCTTAAGTGTCAGGCATGAATTGAAAGTTATTAATGTTTAATTAAAAATATATATTAACAAATAGATATTTGTTAATATAGATTAACAAATAAATATTAACCTATTTGCAAGTAGATTTGCTAATAAATATTAACCTGGAAGACAAAGAACCTTGTTCTCAAAATACATCCACTGTCTTCTGGGAGATGCAGATGGCATGCTGAATCATAGTCAGCTGTCAGAAATGGCTCAAAACCGTCATGGTTGGAGGAAGCTTGTGGTCGACTGCTGTGCAGCCGAACGATGATGATGATGATGATTAACAAATAGCTGGCTCATTCCAGTGGAAACTGAACCTTTTTTTATTTCAAGCAAAAAATCAGCTTTTTTATTCGACCACATAAACATGTTTTTCAGTCATACATTTGTTACTTGGTACGTGAGAAGTATTTTCCAATCAGAAATTGTAAAGTTTGTATATCCGTGCATGAATGAGCACATGTTTTGTTTCAAAAATGTCACAAACGTTACCAAAAAGTTACACCAAAATGTCACAAACGTTACCAAACGTTACAACACAAAACAATGCATTAAAATAAATCCTGTCGATATAATGTTCTGTAACTTTTAAAAAATATTTGTAAATATGTTTCCCATAATCGGTGTAAGGCGCAATAAAAAAATCGTTGAGACTTCAGAGAAATTGTACTTTGAAGTGATTACGAGCAAAAAACCATTTCCGTGCGCGGTCACAAACGTTACCGAACGTTACATGGACTTTACTCAGGATTTTGGCAATTGATTTAATTTTCAAACATATACATGTCTTGACCCCACCAGTGAGCACCATTATCAACAACGAACTCGTTAATATAATGTTTATGTTAGGTTCTATGGCCATTTAAAAGTGAAATTTTTCAATTTTTCGGTCACAAACGTTACTTTGGAATGAGCCAGCTGATCAATAAATATTAATATATTAATGACTCAACGAGCACAACATTAGGGAACTCTTGATCAATCAATAATCTGTAATTGCCAAATTGTAAATATGGTTTGGGCATGACCTGTAGAAAAAGAGCCACTTGGGGATTGTGTGTCACAAATGGCTAGCATGAAAAGGGTTAATTATCTTTTTTTTTTCTCTCTTGAGAAGCACAGTAAAAATCAGTTTTTGAACCAATATTGAACAAATGTTTCTATTAGCATAGTAAATGATACAATCCAACTTGATTCCTAGCTTTTATTACATTTGAACTTGAACCCTATTATACAAGTTCATTTATTTCCTACTTTCTACGACAAACGGATGCTCATTTCATGCTCATCTTTCACAAATTCAATCTTGGCAATCAGCATCTCAACCAATTCTGTGATTAGATCACGTACAGGATGGATACACTCTGCCTACGTTTATTGTCATTAAAATTCTCTCTTTGTGATCACAATTTCTCTCTGAAAATGAAATTAATCAAAGTCAAGAGAAGATATGTGTCATTAACCAACCTCATTGTGTTTACAATTCTCTTTGCTACCGGCCCTTATAGTGTTTCAAATTTTCTATTCGCAAGAGAAGTCATTGATTGATGTATATAATGCAAACTGATGTTTCATAGACAGGTAAAATGTCACAGACGATTGTCTAAACGACTCCACATTGTTACACTGGTGATTGCATTGCATTTCTTCATTTTACTTCCAAATAAGCCGTAAATCAGACGTGGAATTATGTATGCTGTAAATTATGTTCAAGTTGTTAATAATAATAATGGCATTTTTTATAGCGCCTTTTAACCGAATAGGATACAAGTGCTTATGATTTGCTGCAGGTAGATCGTCACAACCATTTCACTTCACTTACAGGTGCTTCAATAGAGCACATTCTATCAATACATCGGTTAATATTTCCCTTTGTTCAGCTAGTTTACCATGACCTGGATGGGCAGGCTCAGATGGATAAATTTAGTGACAGTTTTCAATGTAAGAGGAAGACCGGAGTGCCCGTAACTCATTGGTGCAAAGCGGGGAAGTACCACTACGCTAACCCATTTGTTTAAGTCTTTGAATAATGTTGTCAAATTACCCATACTGCTCATAACTATGATGATGACTTTACTCCGTACGTACAAATTCTGTCATTGTATCAAAGTCCAAGCCAAGCTTATTAGTGTCCTGTTCAAAATATCCAGATGATATGTGACCCGTCATATCGAAAGGTACCTTAAGGGTCCCAAAATGAAAATTGATTTTTTGGTCTCATCTGAAAGATTATAGTTTAAGCTTTAAAATGACACCTTGCTTTTGGATATCGGATGTTCAATTGCAAAGTTACGTCCAGATTGGTAAAAGGCATCGGGCTGATTCAGAAAACTATAGTTCTGAGAAAATCAAGTTTAAAGTTTCTGTACCGAGTAAAACTTAAATGGAGAAAGGATTTTTATCTTGGTTTTTAAAACATTTTTCTTATGTTTTGGATGTTGGAACCTGATTAATATGACAGAATACACTTCAAAAGTAACGTTTTTGATGAAATTAGACATTTGACCTTGGACGTGATTTTTGACTATGCTCAGCTTCAATGGCCCATATCACGTAATTTACTATGCCGGTATTAAGGTACCTTTAGATATGACGGGACACATATTTGTTTTCAATTCTCTGTAGAAAACAAATAAAACTTTTAAGTTAAAAAATTCAAAAAGTATACTCTTCACAAGAAATAAAATCAGAAGACAAGTGTGTGTAGATTCACCAAGTGTTTTGATAAATTATTTGTTGAACACTGGCATTTGAAAAACAATTAAAATATGTGTAAGATTCATTTGACCACTTCAAATCAACGATCAAATTGTATTAATTTTGAATTATACAAGCATGTGTATCATCATTCTTTTTGAGCGAGTGTATTAATGGTTTTAGGAACGATCCCAAACCAGGATAAGGTTACTGGACTTTCTGGTCCTCATGTACCAAAATTTTCTGATACTTGGATGCACAATTTTATTTCTGTCCACAGCTTGTGTTCCTCGACCACATATCCAATCTCATGACTTACTTTAAAGTTTCTTTGGAGTTGTGGCCCTGGAACACAAGTTGAAGACAGTAATAGAATTGCATGTCCAGGCCTCAGATTTGTTAGGCCTGTGGATGTTTAACCAACAAGAACACACCCAGTTTCCCCCTCCCCAAGCCCAGTCAATACTTCACTTATTGTCTAAAACATGCTCATGAAGATGTATAAATCAATAAAAGGAAAAGCTATATATCTCCATGTAGAAAACCTATAAAACTTGCATTGATTTCAAAAAATGAGTGTAGAAAACTCATAAATCTGGCATCATTTCTAAAATTAGTTATATTATGGATATTACTAGCTAATGCATATATTGCTGTTATGACCTGGGTATGACCTGATTTCTTATTTGTGACCGTCCATCCCAAACCAGCCGCAAATGCCGCCTCTTGTCATTTTCACTTGTCTAAATATTTACAAAGACCATGCTTTAAGGATTAAAATGACACCTCAATGAACTACACGCGACTTCCAGAAGTCAAGTTATGGTCCGTCAAAGGTTGTCAGGGAGTAAAACATATAACTGAGATAAATGCGTTCAAAGATCAGTAAGCCCTATATTTTCTGTTGATTGTTTTTAAAATATGCAGATTTATTTCACATGCTGGTATTTTGTAGTAAGCACAAGGATTGTGAATCTGTTAAAAAAATCAATTTCTGCAAATTAGAACCTTGACATCTATTTTCACCTGTAGCGCAAAATTAAGTCTCTGGCATTATACGGGCCGGACAGCCACATTTGATATCTATTATTGGAGAGTTCTTTGTTATTAGAGTTTCGAGAAATATTTGTTTTGAATTCTTGAATTTTTTGTGTAGCATAACTATACCATGCCTTGGATGTTTCCTTATCTAGATTTTGACTATCACATTGCCAAACTGCCAATCTTCTGTAACAATTTTTTTAACCATTGCTTTGATTTTTAAGATGATAACCAGACATGTGACTAAAATTATTTAGTCCTTCGTCTCTGTTCAAGGTGGTTTTATGCTTCATAGCAATAGCTAGCAATCACGTCCTTAATCCAATGCTGTATAACTGGTCACTCTCTTTATGAGTTTGTCCCATACAACAGTATGGCTTTGATTAGGTTCTTGTGGGTGATTTGGAATCCTTTCCGGTTCATAGAAATTGATGTCTTGTTCAAGGACAGAATATGTGCTGCTCAATGTATTATTTTTGAGGAAAGATAAAAATATGATTTTTGAATATTTTAAATATCCATGAACCAATAGGCATGTAAAATGTATCCTA
This sequence comes from Ophiothrix spiculata, assembly GCA_000969725.1. Classification (NCBI taxonomy): domain Eukaryota; kingdom Metazoa; phylum Echinodermata; class Ophiuroidea; order Amphilepidida; family Ophiotrichidae; genus Ophiothrix; species Ophiothrix spiculata. Next base: position 100,202 of record JXSR01S035224.1, read on the forward strand.
AATTTGTGTTAAGAAATCCCTAGTTCCTAAATTTAGTAATACCACCTGACAAAGGAATAAAGAAATCCCTCTGTCTGCAATTCAAATCTTGTCTGCTAAATATGCAGGGGTTATCAAAAAGTTTTACAACTTTACACATTATGGATGGAGCTATATCAATGAAATTTTTGTCAGAATAGTCACTCATCTTTATGTACATTATGGTGCAAAAATGGCCTCATAAGTAGTTTTACTTTCATTGCAGATGGCTATTGCATGATGTCATCTACCTACCTGCTTATCACATAAGCTGCATGGAGGAAATTGAGACATGCTGTGTAATTAAGCCTCTGCATTTTAAAGGATACAGGGCCCAGTAAATCTTAATGACACCATCAAAGTTTAGTTGTTTGATACCATAGTAAAGGATAGGGTTTTCTCTTTCTATTGATACCAAAATGTTGAAAATCGGTCACAATGACGTAATAAAACACGACCGACCTGGAAATGTTGATTTTTATTGAAATATAAAACCATACTTTTTCAATAGAGAGGATACCTACAATAACAGTCTGTGGACAGTCAGTTTAAAGTCGGAGAAATGTGTTAATTTGCACTTTGACTATGCAAAGATGCCTTCTTAAGTATCTCGTAAGAAAATTACGTTCCTGTCTCTATTTCTTCTGGGTAAAGTTTAAAGCTGAGATTCTTTTTATCCGTTTGCGGTGCGGCTGCGGTGCGTTTTGCACTGTAAGGGTACTGGTAGTGGTATAATTTAAAGCACACGATTGAATGGAGATGAATGGTATCAGGTTGAAAGCTGAGATTCAATTTTGTCCGTCCGTTTTTAATGCGGTTTCAATTCAGCATCTTCTCTAATTGAAAAGTTTCCGCATGACCAAAACGCATTCAAAACAGATGAATCGCTCCAGGGACTGATACAAAATAAACGCATGGGTTTCCGGATAGCCGCACCACAAAGGGACCGGATAAAAGGAATCACTCTCGTTGAAAACCATTATATTGATTCAAAACACACCGCATGCGAAACGCATGCGGAATCGCATTGAAAACGGACGATCAAAATTGAATTTCAGCATAAACCTGATCCTATTCAATCATATGCTTTAAATTATACAATTACCAGTACCCTTACAGTGCAGAACGCATCGCAACAGCACCGCAAACAGATAAAGGGAATCTCAGCTTAAAACTTTTTGATAGCCCCATATAGACCTGGGAATGCTCAAATATGACAAGAGCAATCAGTGGTCTACCAAATGATCTTTTGTTGCCATCTATACTGTGGTCTATACAATTCAAAAGCTCACCCTGGGCAAACTCTGATTGACTGACAATTTTGGTGAATAAAATCAGGGATCTTATTATTTTTATATGCATTTTTACAAAAAATCCTCAAACCTATTTAAGTTGGCTTAGCACAGAAAGAATCCTTCTATATTTATTTGTTTTTGATAGATAGTGTTTTCATATGTGCTGATCACATTTCTGAAATAAAAAAAGGGGTCACCGACTTAGTTTTTAAGAAAAAAACATTTCAAAACATGTTTTACTACTTTATGCTATTGACTTGTATGATACCATCATGAAATGAAGAAACCCTTACGAAAATGTAACCATAAAAAACAGCCAATAAATGCTCATTTTCAGCTCGTATGTGAACGTAATATGCACGTCTTTGCTCATGTGCCATAAACTGAGCTCGTATGAGCTCAGTTACTTAATAGCCCGTAATTCATTTCTCATTTAAGATCATAATTCTGAGCAAAAGTAATTTTTTACGAGCTTGTTAAAAAATGAGCAAATACAAGCTTGCACTTGCTCATACATTTATAGATTTAGGAGTTCGTAAATTTTTGGAACTCGGAAATTATGTGCTCGGAAAATACGTACAATTACAAGCACATAAAATCAAGAACTGTGAAATTTAGCAAAGTTTATGAAAAATTAAGCTCGTAAGGAGCTCGTAACAAGCTCATAATTACTAGCGTGTTACGAGCACGTTAAACTTATTACGAGCACGTTAACAAGCTCATTACGAGCGTGTTACGAGTGCGTATTTGAAACAAAACGGGCTCGTATTTGAAACAAAACGTGCTCGAATTTGAAACAATACGCGCTCGTATTGAATCAAAAATGCGCTTGTACTTGAAACAATACGCGTTCGTATTTGAAACAAAACAGGCTCATATTTGAAACAATTTCCAAGCTTATAAGCTTGGAAATTTTATTTTGGAGTTGCTTGGAAATATTGTACTTTGAAAATTTCGTCATGCATTTACAAGCTCGTAATTTTTGAATTTCTTCGTAATTGAGGAGCTTGTAGTTTCAAAAACTTCAATTGTAACGTTTCTGATGAAATTAAAAATTCGACTTTGGATGTGATTTTTGACTATTCTCAGCTTCAATGGCCCGTATCTCGTAATTTACTATGCCGACCTTAAGGTACCTTTCATTATGACGGGCCACATGTTGGTTTCCATTTTGTTAAACTACAGTTCTTTTATCCATTGATTAACTTGAATGCTCCATAATTGAACAGCAAAAACAAAGGTTCATCCATGCTTTTTTCAATGCTTTGATTTTACTGAACTTGATTAGCAACAATGAGATTAATAAGGAATCAGGTGGTTGCTACTCAATGATAATGTTAAAATGCTGGGAGGCAGTGTAGCAGTGAAAATATCTGGAAATTATGTAATTGCTCAAATTAATACTAATTAGCAAACCTATATGCACACTGCATATTTTAAAGGGACTAGCCTAGATTCTACTTAATATGAAAAACTTATGAAAATGCTCTAAATAAAGCTTAAAAGTGTTGTAAATCTAAAAATACACAGAAATGACTCAAATTAAGAGAGAATTAATTTACAAAATATCATTCTGTGGTGGTGGTGTGACTATCCTGTGTTTTCTAAATCCTAATTTTGTACCTCAGATGGATTTACCAGATACAAGATCAAACAAAGTTCTTGAAGATAGTTTAACACATATTAAAAGAGAAACAATTTCATCTTGAAAAAAAATGTTTGTCCACCACAGGTGTGGAAACAAGATCTTTTTAAAGTTTACAAACTAGAAATGATGTTTTCACATCACTTTTTTGCACCGGCGTAAAAAATTAAAGTGGGTAAAGAATTGCAATTTTCTCAAATATTCCTCAAAAATCATGGAAAACTACTTGTAGGTTATATTACTATAAACATGTTCTATCGATTCAAGTAAAAAAATATGTAGGTAAAAAATTAGTGGGATGAATCTAGACCAGTCCCTTTAAGGAAAAACAAACAAACAAATAAACAAAATATACACTTAAATTAAGACTAAACAGAATAAAAAATTCCAAGCGATTGAAATCAGGCAGGCTTTTTGAAACGATAAAATTTGAACTGAAATGTTTATTTTTCTACCAAACTTCATGTCCAATTTTACATATATAAGCCAGCTAGGCGTCAAAATACAAAAGGGTGGAGGACGAATCGCCCCCTATTTTTTAAAAAAACCTCTTGCAAAGGTGGAAGAGGTCAAAAAATATTTCTAAAGCACACCCATTGCCCTCACTTATAAAACTTGAGTTGATGAAGTTTAACTGTCCAAAATGTTGCTCATAACACGATAAATATATTTAGCAACAATATCCCAAGTAAAAAAAAAGTAGCCCCCAAGTAGCTCAAAAGAGCCACGTAAATCCTGGTGTTTCCGTAACCTGGCCAGTTGTTCTGACTACATATTCTGACCACCTAATCTGACCACTTGTTATATTCGCCTGCGCGCCTGCGTAGAGTTTGGTGTATAAAATTTGTTGTCTGAGTTAGTTCGAGTATACACTTTTTTACAGCTTGTTTGACCATACCTTGTTTTATACCATTACGATTCCATGTGGTTTTGGTTTCAACATTTTTGTTGTGACCTTAGCTTGTCAAATATGGGCATATTTATCACTGAATATTCAAAGCTTTTTCCTTATAAGACCAAAGAAAAAAAAAGGTTTGTCTCAAAGCTGACGCGCGCATTTGTAAATTCAGGCGTTTTTGAAAAAAAAGTAATGAGGAAATTTTTTTATTTCAAGGTTTTTGTTTTTTTAAATATTTTCACCAAAAATCTGATAAAATTTTATTTTTTTCTCACCCAAAACAAATCCATCTTGCGGCAAGCTCGTATGAGAAAGATTGCAACTGCTGCTTGTCATCTATTTACCCTTTGCAGAAATTGTGTTCTTGTGTCGACATTGAGTGTACGTTACTACAACTTTTACTACAGTAATCTTTAACAGGCTCATAGACTTTGTGTTGTATTTATTGTGTATTTTGTGAAGAACAACCATCCTGCTTGTTGATTTGCTTTCGTGATCTCGTGGCAGTCATGGAGGAGAAAGTAATTTTAAAGATTCAGTTGCTTTGCGGAAAGTTTAGAAAATTGTTTCTGCATGAATCGTTGAACAACAAACCCCTCAAGAGTGAAGTAGTAGTAGACATTACAACCGGAAATAACCCATGCATAAAAATAGGCGATATATTTACTGGCTTAGGTATAGTTGATAATGCTGACGGTGCAGAATTCGACGCATTGCATGCGATTGGTACAGACAAAGTTTTGAATCTTAAAAAAAAAAAAAAAATACGCATTCCGCATTACTTTTCAAATCACTCTTCAGCTTTGAGACAAAACATTCATTTTTTTTGGCCTAAGCATTATTTACTGTCAATGCACATTGTTGCTATGACCATCGTCAGCTAACTGCAATCACTGCCAGTGATTCGTAACTTGTTACTCTCAGAGTAACCTTTTTCTATCAGGCTTACCATCCAAAATATTTTTGCATATAAGTCCAGAACAGAGCAGCCAGCCTATACTCATGATTTTGATGTCATTTTAAAGCTGATATCGACTACTCATACCAAAATCTCCATTTTCTTTTTGACCCCTAAGGTACCTTTTGCTGTAACATGTCACATTTATGAAAATACATTACATGTCCTTTTTTGGAACAAACCAATTCAAACCCATCCTGTTTGATGACATATTTTAATCTATTCATTGATTGTATTTTAAACTAGCCCTATTTCAATTTCAACCATTTTTTAGTTATAATTTGGAATTTCCAAAAGTTTGACAACGTATCCATTTCCAACCAACAAAACCATCCACACAAGCATGCTGTTGTTAATTTTCTAAAGGACATTCAAAAAGTTAAGAAACTCTTCATTCGTGTTCTGTCCATGTGATTCACTAAAGTACCAAATGTGACTCTATATGAGTGGTGCTCTGGAAAATGAGCGGAAAGTCGTGAATTTCAAAATTAGAGTTTATGACATATTTTAATAATAATAATAATAATAATAATGGAGGGTTCTTATTAATTCTCTATAATCTCAGCTTTCGAATGATAGAAAATATGTCATACTTTTCTGTACAATCTTCATTTAGAGATTGAAATACAAGGCAGTCCACTCAAAATCTAGCAGTAAAAAATTGTCGCAAAGCGATTTTAAAGTTACTGATTACTATAGTGTATGATAGCAAAACGTGATTAATTACCCGTGAATAATTGCACTTCCCGGCATAACTGACCATCCAAATGTGAGATATAACTTAACACTTACGCATTAATGCATTTTATGTCAAAAAAAGAAATTTGATCTTTTCATCATATTTTTACTTTAGCAGCCATTTATTCAAAATCTTCAATCGCAACTTTCCGCTCATTTTGCCAGAGCACCACTCATATTATGTTTGAAAATTTTGTGTATTTACGTGAGAGGGTTGATCCCATTCGGAGCTCAATTTTACACTTAACTAGATTACCTATCAGATCTGACCAAACGCAACATAAGTTTCCTGATAGTTACCTTATAAACGCCTTGTGAGATATGGCTGAATAAAGTGTTTGTGCGGAAATACTTTAGACCGTGAGTGTACTTTGTCAGATTTTCATGGTACTTGGACACAATTTTGATGAAAGTTGGTTAGGTTTAATTTAGGGCTAGGGTATAGTTTTTGATGGGACCTAAAGTATACTTTGATCTGTAGTTCCAATACATTTTCTCTTAGTAAAGGAGGCTTGGTGATGAAAAATCAATACACCACAAAATTTTCTTAGATGTCAAATGTTTGGTGGTTTTCAACACCAAGCATCCGTTATTAGTTAGAAGATGCATTGTAATTAATGTAATAACAAAGACCTGTTGCACCAAATGTT
>JXSR01S035224.1:117283-136320 GCA_000969725.1 Ophiothrix spiculata
TTTCACCCATGAGAGAATGAGAACTATCACAGTTACATAAAACAAATATGTAAATGAATGCATAATTCAAACATGATAAACGTATGCTAATCTCGATGCACCCAAATCAACAGAAACACATGTAAATTATTTATTGTGAAGAATAAATTGACATTACATGTTTTCTTATATAATTCATCATATATTTTTCCCAAGGCTCACATTGCATTTGCAATCCCTATACAATATTTTTTCTTCAAATTTACATCATTAAACAGCAAAAATCATCATAACAAATTAGAACAAAGTTATTTTTGATGATTATTAATCTTAATGAATATTTTAAACTTAATTTGCATAAATATTGACATTTACTAAATCTGCTGTGTAAATCCTGTTTTTTTCCATTTACTGAATCTTTCAAAACTCTTATAAATTGGAATGTAATTTTGTTTTTCTTCAAGATTTAAATCTGAATCTGGGACTTTTTTATTTTGAATGTTCCAGTTGTGCAGATACAGATTTAATATCGGTGGATAAGCTTAAAACTTGAAATGTGATATTATAACAATTATTGTTGTGAGTAACCTAAATTGTGTAATGTACAAGTATTTTCTTTTAGGAATACATTAGTGCCGTCAAGGCTTTCATGGGATTTTCTAATGGTACTGTGCAGTTAAAATATGGGATTGTTATTTAAGTAAAAAAGTATTTGCATTAAAGATTGGGCTATCAACTCAAGGGCTCAGATCCAGATCATTGTGCATCTCTGTAAGCTACTTAGCATTTCAACTGTGGTTGCACAAGCATCAGATCCAGATCTGACCTGATGGCCATACAGCTTCCACTAAAGTAGTCCACATAGATCTGGATCTCTGAGATGCACATTGATCTTGATTGATGCTCAATAGTCCCAATGCTGCACTGAATTCAGCTGGTTCGCTTTTGGGTTTGGGGCCATGTAAATGTTAAATGATTCATATCTAAACATGTGCATGCCTCACATATTTGTGATGGCTCATCCCAAAAGGGGGGACTTTGAAGATGATATCAATTTTGATTTTATCATATCATCTGTTAAGCTTAAAAATGACACCTTACTTGTTGAAATTGATCAAGGTGATCAAATTTTACAACAGAAAATCTGCTGGAAATTCTTATTATTTTCTTTATTTGTTGCTGCCTATTTTCATCAGTTTCTCGAAACGTGTTCTGTCGCAAAGTCCCCCTTTTCGGGGTGAGTCATCACATATAGACTATGGAGCAATCTGCATGGGGGTGCAAATCCAGATGAATGCGCATCTCTGTAAGCCGATTTGCAGTAGACTGTTGCTACATAGGCATCAGATCCGTATCTGCTGTACAGCATTCTGCGTACATGTGTACGTGTAAGCGGTCTACAGAGATGCGGATCTGGATCTCGGAGATGCATGTGCATCTAGATGTGCGCTCCGTGTATATTATATGTGACCCATCATATCAAAAGGTACCTTAAGGGTCCAAAAATCAAAATGGATTTTTGGGTCTCATCTAAAAGCTGAGATTTTAAGCTTTAAAATGACACCTTGCTTTTGGCTGTTGATTGTTCGGTTACAAAGTTACTTCCAGATTGGTAAAAGGCATCGGGCTGATTCAGAAAACTATAGTTCTGAGAAAATCAAGTTTAAAGTTTTTGTACTGAGTAAAATTTGAATGGAAAGAAGATTTTTATCTTGGTTTTTAACACATTTTGCTAATGATTTTGATGTTGTAACCTGATTAATATGATAGAATACACTTGAAAGGTAAAGTTTCAGATGAAATTAAAAATTCGACCTTGGACGTGATATTTGACTATGCTAAGCTTCAATGGCCCGTATCTCGTAATTTACTCTGCCGACCTTAAGGTACCTTTCGATATGACGGGTCACATATTGCCCGTCAAATTCCTGTCACATGACATGACATGGATAGTTAACAAGATTTCAAAATGTGTTCAAATTAGAGCCAATAGTTTGAATTAATTTTCCTGATTACTGCATTATCATACAAACTGAATCCCAAATTAGCACCTTAAATACACTCCATTCTTCATCCATCTTAACAATACATACCAAAGCACACAAAAATCAGTCACGACAGCAAAGAGTGACTACAATTTCACTGAAAAACAAAAACATTTGCTGCTATTTATACATATAAACAATGTCATCTTTGGTGATCTGAAGGAACTAACATGATCTACAAAATAACTGCAACGTTACAATAATTACAAGATTCAAAACCAGGATTTGTTTCGACTTATTGTTCTTTTTAGTCCACAAAACATCAATAGATGTTACTTTGAATGAATAATTTCATAAATTACAGTCCATGGATCGTCTTTAAAAGAACATACAATATATGTGATGTGAGTGCAAGAAAGACGTTTCTGCAATAGCTGCCATTTGTCATTAATTTTGATTGCATACTGTATATTCTCAAGTCTTTGGTCAGTGGTTCTTGAAATGGTTCTTCAGGTGGCAAGCTGTCACCTGAAGAACCATTTCAAGAGCCACTGACATATGGCATGGACATTTTGACGGATTTTTCATATTCTAGTGATTAGGAGTTAAATAAATATAACTTAAGGCAGCCATTGCAAATACAACTTTCTTGCACTCACACAGCGATTTGTGATTGAAGTTGATCATACACAAACCAACACAATTATACACACAGTTTCTTAGAAGAAATACAGCACTAATTTTCCACTTAAGATTGAAAAAGAAAAAATAGTTACAGAAATCATGTTTATTAATTTATAGTGAATGAAAATGCATGGACTATTATAATAGATGGGACTTTCGTAGCAATATTTTATTTAAATAAAAGAAATTTAATCAACAAAAGATTGCTACAAGTTGATTTGATTTCTTCCTCAAGCATTTAGAACAAATTTATTTGATTAAGATTTTTTGCAAATTGCAGGAAGTCTGCCTACAAACCATGGCTCCATATTGATATGGGGTGAATCCCAAACATAGAAGTATGTACTGGTAAAATATAGAATTTTTGCAAAAAGCCACACAACACTATATATGTTACACAGGGTTATTTTTTCCACAAGCAGTAATTTTCACCAAACGCGACCATCGTCATTAGCATTTTTGTGCTTCATTACGTAAACCGTAGGGTGTTATATTCACAGTTAAATGATGATTCACAAAATTGTCACAAATTAAATCCTCTCAAAAATAACCCTGTTTACAGAATTAAAAATTATTGTCTTAAATTTAAGTTTAACCCCCCCCCCCCAAAAAAAAAATGAAAAAAATAAATACTGCTTTGTAAAAGTAGACTAGAAGTATATAGGCCGATATTATTATTTGTCCATAAAATGCCAGCGACTTGGGTATTATTTTTATGGACAGAACAAAATAATTTAAATAAATCATTTTAATGGAATTTCATCTTTAATAAATGATTTCTTGTGATAGATAGTGTGACCATTGTCATTTTTTACAAAATCTCAAATGATTTTGCCCATTTTGTTCAAATTCTCAAATGTTTTGGCTCATTTTGTTCAAATTCTCAAATGTTTTGGCTCATTTTGTTCAAATTCTCAAATGTTTTGGCTCATTTTGTTCAAATCTCAAATGTTTTGGCTCATTTTGTCTCAAATGTTTTGGCTCATTTTGTTCAAATTCTCAAATGTTTTGGCTCATTTTGTTCAAAATTGGGATTTGTATTTAAGTGTTGTGTAGCCACAAAACATTGTTTAAAATGGATACGACGGACTCTTCTATAACGGGCGGGAATTCCTTCTTCAAAGCATTGCTACAAATGGGTTTGGCAGACACTTATATGTTCAAGTGTTATACCCTATCCACTCGTCCAATTCAACTATTTTCCGACTGACAAACCTTCAATTTTTTTAAATACTCCAACTTTCAATAATTTGACAAACCACCCTACTCTATGATTAAGCACTATAAAAGTATTTTGACATCATTTTTGGCACACTAGTATGAAACAACCCAATGCTACAGTGACATACATTTAGAAAATACATAGTTGAATTGGACGAGTGAATAGGGTATTGAATTATCATTCCCACATGTTTTTCACGTATGTTGTTAATGGATACAGCAGCTTTTATAAGATATCATGTTTCTTCTAACCATAAAATTGGCTGATCAAGTTCGACATAAGTGATTCAACCATTCTGTGCCAATACACTCGGTCTAGACCAAAGCAGATGTCAGCAAAATAACAGACACTAACAGCAAAAAAAATAATCCACAAACGATGAAAACAAAAAGTCTAATACCATTTAAAAAAAAATATATAGTTGACAAAATAATTGATTGATTCAAAATAGCATTTTATTTTTTGAACATGCTGAAAAAAGTGATATTCACAGGCTAAGAAATCATATTTTTCTTGTTGAATTGCATTGTATACACTTGATCCAAAAATATTTGTTGTCAAAGTGCACGTCAGTAACTATGCTGTGGTTTGTACAAGGGTTCCGAATTATGATACCTTGTAAGATTTTTGTTGTGGTCAATGCGATCAGTGGTTCAGTCCTATTAACATGAATTATGTAACAAATAGGTGGATTCTAACATGCACTTTGACAACAAATTGTCCAGAAGCTTATTGGAGTATTGATCAGGGCAATTTGATCATTTTCCAGTTTTTAGATTTTCTCCTCCCATATTTTGTACCAAAAGTTTGTATTGTCCAAAATCATCTTGTAATCCGTAATTATGCCCAACAGCATGAAGGGTCACTTCTTGTACCGACGCATTGCATACATCCATTCGGGCATCTTTGGCAGCCTCGTTTGATTTGTTGGTGTCGTCCTAGCGCCCTCCAGAGGTTTGTGGTGATTTGTCGTAAATCATCTGTATCCATGTCTTGGTAACAATGTGTTGAGATAACAAAGAGGAGGAGTGTTACGCATATCAGTAGCTTCATGGTGTGTGTTTCTTTGAGGTTTACCTGCAGAAAGATTAAAAAAGAAAAGAAATATTAATAGCTGAAGTGTTCTCTTACAATTTTTTAACCACTTCTTTTCAAGAGAGATACCGAATCCGGACGTTGAATTCAACTGCTGATTTTCTGAATGTACGTCACCTTCACTGCTAGGTTACCTCATACCAGAGTGCCTTATACGGTTAAAACTTCTTTGACAATGGTTCAGTTTTAGAATATGATAGTTTATAAAACTTATATATTAATTTAAAGAGTTTGAGACGGCAAAGAGTTGAACTGGACGAGTGAATATGGTATCTTTATATTCTGATCAAGAGAGAATTTATGGGACGTTGAGAGTTGGTTAGAATTTGAGACCTGCCTTGTAGTAAATGTTGTTTGTGTCCTTGAGAAAGACACTGATTCTTATAAACCCAGATGTGAATTGAGTATGGGTCAAAACATAGTCGGCCTCCAAACAAAATTTTCCTACCAAACATTTGGTCGTGGCGTCAAAATGACCAGTGACTCCAAACAAAATAACTTCAACACCGAGTTGAGACCAAACAAAATTTCGCACTAGATTGCACATGTTATTGAATTGCCATATACATTGGACCAAATGTTTGCTACCCGCTCATACTTTAAGTTTGATGGCAAATATTTGGTGACGTCACGACCAAATGTTTGGTAGGAAAAATTTTGTTTGGAGGCCGACTATGATTTGGCCCTATGGCATCCGTCAATTGAGTATGGCACTCTTCCATACTGAGAAGATAACAGACTCATCCTGAATGTATATAAACAACTATAAACCCCATCACAGAAACAGACATAGATTGTTTGTATTCTTAGATAACTGCTTGTGTAATATTTGTAAGTTTTCTTCAAATAACTTATTTTGTTTACTCTCTCTCTTTTTCTTTCATGCTGCTGTTTTTGTGATTGATACATTTATCTGTGGCTGTAGGTGAGTAAAATTATTGAAAATGTTTCATTCCACTTCTAAATTTGGTTGGGGTACGTGGCCTCTGGGAAATTTGAAAAGCCACCATCCAAATACCAATTTTCAAGAAAAAGGGAACCATCCATATACCAAATCTTTCAAATTTTTTAGTCACCATTAATCATAAACCCACATTTTTTTCTGCACAAATTTACACTATATTATCAAATTTTAGAAAATTTGGAAAGAGAACTCATCAAAATACCACATTTTGTGAAGAAAAAGGACCAATTGAAATAGCCTGATTTTGCTACCTGAATTTGCAGCACGTCCTCATAACCCCTCTTGTACTAAGTACCCCCTCCCTTTGGGCTTCTAAACTGAGAATATGGCATGTTCTTTCAGGCAGTGGAGTTCGTGCCAGGCATCGGTAACAATTCTGGTTGCCGTTTAGGCAAATGTAGTTGATCGCTACTATTCGACCTGCATCCTTGGCTTGTATTCGAAAATTCTCAAGAAAAATACTTCATCTGGTATCGGCATTAACATTATATTACTTATTGGTAAAAATATGTTTAAATCTTCAAACAGTGATGTTCATGCATGGCCTTCGGAGTCATAGACAGGGATATATATGGGCACGAAAGTGCTGCTGAGGCAGGCCAAACTCGATGGCTTGGCGTAGCTGGACACTGGGTTAAAATTTTGCTCAAATTTAAGATTTTTTTCTCCACCAAGTTTGCTGTCTGTCCCAATAGTCACTTTTGTACCCCTCTCAGTGCATGAAGAGTTTTTAAAGTTCAAGATTTTCAAGATATTTTGTGGTGTAAGGCAAGTACATATTTTTTTGTATTTTATTATTTTTCCTATTTACTCCGACCATTAATATTCTCCTGCTTCTCCCATCTGGTTTATTTTTTTACTAAGGAGGTTTGTATTCATGGGGGGATATTTTCATCAAAACAATGTCAAAAATGTGAAAATATATCGAAATTGATCATAATGAAATAACAAGTCTGCTAATCAAAATGCAGAGAGTAATAGCTTCTCCAAAAAATCAATGCATAAAACTAGTCAAATAGTGACCAGACACACAGGTCCAGAATATGGCATCGGAATTAATGCCTAGATGGACGTCCGACAAATTAACTCGGCTACAAGCTCTGTAAATTGTGTTGTTATCGCCTTGTACCAGTTTAGAATGAATAACAGACAGAAATAAGAGTGGGTTTCAAACGTGCTTCACTTACTTGATGCCACTCAGAGAAACTCGAGCCACTTAGAGATGAGTGGTAGAAATCTCTGTGTGTCGGCTTACTCTCTGGGGATTGTGGTGTGTATGCTTTCGATGGTCAGTTGTAATATTTGATACCAGGTGATTGAAATCGATACACAGTTTTGTAGTGACCATGTTGTACCTTTTTCATCTTTAATTGAGTAGCTTAGGGGATCAAGTCACAAGGGGATATAGTTATCATCAAAAACTACTATCACTATTGGATACCAGTTGATTGAAATCGATACACAGTTTTGTAGTGACCATGTTGTACCTTTTTCATCTTTAATTGAGCAGCTTAGGGGATCAAGTCACATGGGGATTTAGTTATCATCAGAAACTGCTGCCTTAAAGGAGCAATTCATGATCCACTTTTCATGCTCAAGGTCACCTCTATGAAAATTGAGTTTTTTAGCTAATAAGAATCCACAACTAGTGTATCTTACTCCCCAAACCATTCTTTTCAAATATTCGTGCTTCTTTGAGAAAAGTGAGAAAATGTGTTATTTTCTAATTATTGCCGGGACCCCGACAGTAATTAGTAGACCTATGGAGATTTTTAAAATACTGAAAAGCTTGTAACTTGAAATTGAATGGTCGGAATCAAGTAAAATTTTCAGAACATATTTATGTTGCACTCTTATTTTTATTTAGCTAGAAAATAGGTGAGGTTTTATCACATCAAAATCATGAATTGCACCTTTAAAGAATCGTTACTTTATTTTCTACCCGAGTTTCGTTTCACAGAAAAAAGTGATTCTCTGAGAAAGTATGACCACTTTGCACTAATTCTTTATCATTAACCGTTCAATTTAGAAAGTCAACTCACATTGACATTTTAGATATCACCAGAATCAACTACTTTAAAATTGTTTGAAATGATCGAACAGCTGTTATAAAGTATGTATAAGATGCATTTTTGTTTTTTGGAAAGTTAAAACCACCTCAAAACTACTTTGTACCTTCTTCCGTTTTAAATGAGTAGCTTAGGGGATCAAATTGCATGGACAATTGGTTGTCATCAGAAACTACTATCACTCCATCTTCTTTTTTTTGTTTAATGATCGATCAATGACAAATGATAAAGCTGCCATAACACATCTTAGTTTTCATGAAAACTGTCAAGTTATGGTCCGTCAAAGGTTGTCAGGGAGTAAAACGTATAACTGAGATAAATGCGTTCAAAGATCAGTAAGCCCTACGTTTTCTTAAAATGTCTTCAAAATATGCAGATTTATTTCACATTTCCTATCATTTTCTTAAAATGAAACTTTACTGGTATATTGTGCATCTGTCAAAAAATCAATTTTGGCAAATTACAACCTTAACATGTATTTTCAGCTGTAGCGCAAAATGAAGTTTATGTCATTCACGGCTCATACGGGCTTGACTGCCACATATACCCTTTAAATATCTCTTATAATATCAATTTTCAGGGGGTGGCGACTCTTTGGACGGCTGTCATTGAGGCGTGGGATGCAAGAAGTCCCAAGTTCAAATTCAGTTTATTTTTAGCATATTTGCCAACCTAGATTGTGTGGAGTTCTGAATGTAGCAAGTAGAATTTATCAAATGAGTTCTAAAAGCATGTATCAGGAACTTTTTTTTGTAGAAGTCACAAATCAAATGGGATTTTCTAATGAGGGAGATGACAAAATGGAATCTTATTAAATTACACAAAATGACAATAGCAGATACTTAAGTTTTAAATTCCCAAGAGAAGAGTTGATTTTACACATTTTGAATGGCACCAGATTGTTGAATTTGTATATACAGCATTTAAATGCCGTAATTCTATATTAGATATGATAAATTTAAACTAAGGGGAAGAGAAGGGATCACTCCAATTCTGACATTAAAAGGTTACATCAACAAAATTGTTGTCTAAAATTATGACTTTTTGTTGAAAAAATAAGGTGTTTAAAATGAGCAGCTGAAGACGTAAGATGCGCATTACCTGGCCTGGCCTAATGACTACTATTTTTGGCATACTCTTTTTTTAAGGTGCATTATTGGATTTTCAAAATTTACGTTCAGTTGATGGAAAAGATCACCATTAGAGATGTTTCAGTTTCAAATTTTAGTTGATTCTGTTAAACTATTGTGATTTTATGAGCAATTTTGTACTTCACGGTTGCCTGTCTGTGTAGATTTAATTAGGGCCTGCTACACAAAATAAAATGGCGTTCATGATCCGCTGTTCATTAAATCGGAAAATTTGACTGCCCTCTTTAATGAGAACCCTCAAAAATATAGGAGGGCTATACCTTTGGTCAATTAGGGTAATTGTAATTAGTCACAAGCAATCGGAACCGGTTGCTTTAAGATCAACATACCTCCATTTATGACATTTCAATGACTGATGTGCCTTTTGCAATCTTTAGCTCCAGAACAAATGTGGACCGCCGCGGCAAAAGGGTGCAGTTGTCGGCTCGTACATGTTGCTCCTTGTAGCATATCTGATGTATGCTATTTGTATGCATCAGATATGCTACAATGAGCAACATATAGGAGCCGACAACTGCACCCTTTTGCCGCGGCGGGACACAAATGGTAACTTACTTGTAAAGCCATATGGAACAAAATTTGTTGCTTAAAGTTTGGCCTTTATCTGTTCATTAGGGACCTTCATCTACAAACCAAACTCTACCTTCATTCACTGATGCCCTTATCATTCATCATATTGTGTTCCCTTGGGAAATACAGTCTGTTATGATAAAAGATATTTTCAAGTTTTAAAACAAAAGGTTAGCCTTTTGAGCCCTGATCAGTATTTTAGGTTATTTTATATGCTTTAAAACAAAAGGTTAGCCCTTTGAGCCCTGAACAGTATTTTAAGTTATTTGATGTTTTAAAACAAAAGGTTAGCCCTTTGAGCCCTGAATAGTATTTTAGGTTATTTTATGTTTTAAACCAAAAGGTTAGCCCTTTGAGCCCTGATTAGTATTTTAGGTTATTTTATACTTTAAAACAAAAGGTTAACCATTTGAGCCCTGAACAGTATTTTAGGTTATTTTATGTTTTAAAACAAAAGGTAAACCCTGAATTCTGATCAGTATTTTAGGTTATTGCACATCCACTATGATGTTGAAATATTGGCAATTTGGTCCAATGGTTTAGGAAGGATGCAGGCCTGCTTAAATATTTTTGTTGGAAAATATGATATTTGTTTTAAAAAATTATTAACTTTTTGTGGATACAAAGGACTACTACAAATGTTATTATACTGGATGTGTTTGGGAGTTCTTTTTGAATACCCTACTATTTTTATTCTGACCCTATAATTACCAACCTTAACTATAATCCCTAACCTTATCCCTACTCTCTAAATTCTGAGTATTGAAAAAGTCAATCGTGCTTGGAGTGATTCTTCGGGTCAATCGAAAAGATTGACAATTCAATCTACCAAGAGCGAAAATCACTCTTTTTCAGTCATACAAGTAAAATTTCAAACTTAAAAGAGTGAATTTGCTGTCTGCAAAGGGCGACATTTCAATCTTTTTGGAGTGAAATTTTCAATCTTTTCACCGATTGTTCCCTCAGCACAATCCCTCTCGATTGAATTATATAGGTGTGTGTAAATTTACATTGACTTATATAATTCAATCGAAGCAGATTGTGCGGAGGGAATAATCGGTGAAAAGATTGAAAATTTCACTCCAAAAAGATTGAAATGTCACCCTTTGCAGACTGCAAATTCACTCTTTTAAGTTTGAAATTTTACTTGTACGACTGAGAAAGAGTGATTTTCGCTCTTGGTAGATTGAATTGTCAATCTTTTCGATTGACCCGAAGAGTCACTCCAAGCACGATTGACTTTTTCAATACTCAGAATTTAGAGAGTAATCCTAGGGTCTTATGAACATGTTTTGTTTTCAATAAGCATTTGATAATAAGTGGAACTGATGAAATTGCTGTTACTAAAATCCTCAAATCTTTTAATTGAGGAACACTTAAGCTCCGATGTAACGATACTATTTATTGGTATTTATAGATTTGTCAGTATCGAGCACGAGCGGACCGTACCAATGTTTAATCAGTAGCCAGCATGCAGAGAAAGTTCCGCATGTACTAAAACTACTAAGTGGTGTCTGTATGCTTTTAAAAATTGTACGGAGTCGATAACTACAATGTACGTGTCACACGATTTGCCTACGTTTTGCGCGCAGACAGAACATATGTACACGTACGATGGGTTGTGTCAAATATGGTGCTAAGGCCAAATAAAGAAGCCCAGGGGGGCCACTGCCATTGCTCAGTGGATATCATGCGCGACCAAAAATTCACTGTAAAAGGGTATGTTTTTCATGAATGGGCACTGTACTTACGTAACGCGAATAGGGTGTCAAAATCAGGCCAAAAGTGACAAAAACAGTATGTTTTTCACAACAATACTTGTATAGAGTCTAAAAAATCAGTCAACTATGGAGAGATAATAAGAGAATTGATTATTTAGGGGGTAGAATTCAGTGGAAATACTTGTTTAGGGTAGCAAATCAGACACGACATACTTGTTAAGGGATGCATTTTCAGACCACACACAATACTTGTTTAGGGTGCTTTTTGGAGCTCCATGGTCGCGGATGATATCCACTGGTCAATGGCAGTGGCCCCCCCGGGTAAAGAAGCAGTTAAAAGGGACAAATCTGATTTATTACCATAGTTGAACCAAAACTTGACTACATTTTCTGAATATTCAAACATTTATTTATTGATGCTATGGTATAACAGCTTCTCAAGTACATGTATTAAGGACAATCAAATAATTCGACACCTATCTATAATGTTAAACTCATTCTTTAAAATGCCAATTGTAATATTGGTTTGTTGAACACCTCTTCTCTATAACTTCTGCAAACTTTGATAGATTTTAACCAAACTTGGGTTATTATATGTAGCTTTGGAACCTTCATGTGTCGATATAAAGACTCCCAAAAAAGTATCGCCTCACCTCGAACAAATGGCTCCTGCGCAGATACGGTGAGAAAAATGAAATTTGCAACTTTTAAAAAACGACCTCGAGGGTTTCAAATGTTCATAACTTTCACAGTCAATTGTAAAAAAAAGGGGGTCAAATGAAAGCTGACACTCCAGCGCTTGTGCACACAATCTTTAAATTAGGTTTGCGTCTTCCGTATTTGCGTAGGAGTCATTTGCTTGAGGTGAGGCGAAACTTTTTATGGAGTCTTTATGTTTTACGTACGTAATCATTATTGACCATGTGTGTGCGAGTTGTTGTTAGTTACTTTTTTGTTCGCCTGTAAACTGAAAATGGGCAAGAGTTAGATTGATGTCACTGTAAACAGTATCCTGGATCAGGCTTGAAGGGGCTAACTGTTTTACTACAGTGGAACCTCTTTGACACGAAATCTGTAGGGCCACACATTTTACTTTGTGTTATCAGGACTTTGTGTTATCCATTACTAATTACATACAAATTCAGTGCCAGGGACTTGAAAATTTAGTTTGTGTTATCAGAGTTTTTGGGTTAAGAGATTTCGTGTTAAAGAGGTTCCACTGTAGTATCACCAAGGCACTCTATTCGTTTCATTTGTCTACAAGGTTTCTATAATAGAATGGTCTATCTTGGTCCCATCTTGTAAGGCATAGAAATGAGAATCCAGAGTAGAACATTAATGATATGACCTTATTCAGGGCAAACTTGTAGGGTTTAGGATGTATAGTTATTAGTAGGAGAAAAGTAATTGGTCACTTCAAGTTAAACTAATTCAATTCTTTATCAGGTATTAGGGTTTTCTATATCACTTTTCTTTTGGGTGAGGTGGGGTAGCTTGTAGTTACTTGTTGGTGTTTTCTTATTATGGAAGCTGGTATTAACTATTATCTTGTAACATTATGGGGATGAAATTGTTAGGCCTACATTGTACTTTTTAGGATTTTAGGATTTGATTAGAAATTGTTGAAGTTTTCTTATATATCTTGCTTTTGTAACTTGTTGGCCTCTTTGTTTTAAACTTATTATTTTGCAGGCCTAATAGTGATTTAAATTAGTTGAAATTTACAATAAAAAGTTGAAATTCACATAGAGCTACATTGGCTTCCTACCTCAGGCAAAAGCACCACAAGGACTTTAATCAAATCTAAGTAAACAGTCACAATAAATTAATTAATGCAAATCCGAAGTCTTCATTGGTTGAGAAATTAACTTTGATAATGATTACATAAGGTGACTTTTTAATTCAAATTTAAGTTTTGATAAAATAACATTTTAGTATTCATTGGCATATATTAGCAGATATAGATGGGCACTCTGCATAATTTAATAAAATGACGTCAGCAACAGCTGAAAAATATTTTCAAGAAAGATAGATTGAAAAACAACGCATGATAATAATTCATTTTTAAACTTAACATTTTTTCATTAAGTTTGTTATTGTTATTTCATACTCTCTGTGTGTTACATAGCCAATCAGAACGCAAGAATATAAAATACGCGGAGTTGATTAAAAAATCACAATGCACTGCACTTGTTGCATTCTGGTTTGTGTGGCGGGTGTTTAGTGCGTATGAATGTTTTATTGTTTTTGTCAGGCGATGATTTATTTAGTTTATTTAGTTTAGTTTCTTTTCACAAATGATGCAATATAAATGTTCTGTTTTATATGAATTTTGTAAATAAATTTGCATCCATTATGCTCGTAAAATGAGACAAAATCAATGCACTTATGGTAAATTTTGATTGCTGTCCAATGCACTCGGCCCCTACGGGCCTCGTGAATTGGATGCATCAAAATTGATTGCGCATGCATTGATTTTGTCTTATTTTATTAATTTTTAATTAAAATAAGAATATAAGGTGAATTTTTCCCTACAAAAAGACAAAACAAGAATTTCTGTAATAACAGTTTTGGAAAACATAGAATATTTGAAAATAACATGGTATGAATATTTATACTGATGACATCAATTGTTAGTCATGAATATTTACTTTCTATTCCGAGACAAGATGTGGTTTAGCAAGTAGCATATGAGTGGTTGACATTGTGGTATAGTGAGTAGCGTAGTGTTTTCCGAGTCAACAATGCATACATACTACTTGATTTTTTAAGTATCAGTTGTTGGACATGGCGTCAGTAACATTCAAAATCTATTAATAGTTAGATAACATGATTAGCCATTTGAAATATCAATTAAAACATCATTATGATAATAGATTTAGATAATATTGTATTTTAAAACTTAACTATATCAACAATTTATTTAATGTCAATGTGAATCATTTTAAATATTTTCCTTTGTATTATTTTATGTCTTTCTGCAATTATTTTACAGTTTATTTTTAATATCATATTTTACAAGAATGGTTTTCTTTTAATGTGTTGTAAATATCAAAATATGTTTTAAGCTGTACAGGCCAATTTCATTTTTCATTTGTGAATGAATATGTGACCCGTCATATCGAAAGGTACCTTAAGGTCGGCAAAATAAAAATTAATTTTTTTGGTCTCATCTGAAAGCTGAGATTTAGCTTGGATGTTCGGTTGCGAAGTCACACCCAAATTGGTAAAAGACATCGGGCTGATTTGGAAAACTATAGTTCTGAGTAAATCGAGTTTAAAGTTTTTGTATTTAGTAAATCTTGAATGGAAAGAGGATTTTTAGCTTGGTTTTTAATACATTTTTCTTATGTTTTGGATGTTGGAACCTGATTAATATGATAGAATACACTTCAATGATAACCATTCCGATGAAATTAGAAATTCGACCTTGGACGTGATTTTTGACTATGCTTAGCTTCAATGGCCCGTATCTCGTAATTTACTATGTCGGTATTAAGGTACCTTTCGATATAACGGAGCACATATAATGTCATTTTCATTCGTGGTTTGGTGGGTATTGGGTGTTGTAATGAATTTTTGACGTAACTTTTGAAAACTGACAAGCAAAACAACAACAACAACAACAACAACAACTAAAAAACGGGTCTCACAAGTGCACAGAAGACCCATAAAACATTTCTACCATTTTCTGCTCTTCCAATTTTTCTGTCTTTATTTTTTTTTTCAGGAAATCATTTGGGGGATCAATTCCCCCCTGCATACCCATAAAACATTTCTACCATTTTCTTCTCTTTTACTTTTTTTTTTATCCCCTTTCCAATTTTTCTGTCTTTATTTTTTTTTCAGGAAATCATTTGGGGGATCAATTCCCCCCTGCATACCCATAAAACATTTCTACCATTTTCTTCTCTTTTACTTTTTCTTTATCCCCTTTCCTATTTTTCTGTCTTTATTTTTTTTTTCAGGAAATCATTTAGGGGATCAATTCCCCCCTGCATCCCCTGTGGCACCACCCCTGCACAAAAACTAATGTTCGAAGTCTGTCCATGTGGTAGCAGCAAAGTTAGTCAAAAATAATACCAAAATCATAAAAGGGTAACGCACAAAATATATTAATACGCAGTGATTTGGTCTTAATCAGTCCAAGTCGGTCATCGCCAGTCTCTAACACAACACAAAAACACCAGTTCACATTGTTGTAGAATACAATGGATATGCTATGGGTCCTGTAACAGAGTCTGATTGCTTATTGTATACTTAAAGGTTTACATAGTATAAGGTGTGCAACATCTGGACTTTCAACCCCCAGGATTATGTAACACGTAAAAAAAAATGTTATACGGTTGAAATCAACAATATTTTTATTATAACAACAGGATCCATGGAACCATAGGCATAACAACACTTTTACATCATTCACATATATGCAGCAACAAATACCAGGGACCTATAAGTCACTTTGTTACATAAAGCCGCTTATGCCAACAGATTTAGTGTTAATGTTCCTGAATAATTGAAATCTTATGTACACTAGGGAGAAAAAAGACATGCTGTTCATTCATAGTCTGAATTGTAGGGAGAAATCATAATTTCCCCGCTACACAATTTGTTATTATTTGCGACACGCCATATCAAGCTGCCTTTGTTATGTGAGTGCAAGAACTGTATCTGCAATGGCTGCCCTCAGTTATATCTATTTTACCACTTGTCACAAGAATGTGAAAATCCGTCAAAATTCCACTGTCTTATGTCAGTGGTTCTTGAAATGATTTTTCAGGTGATGATGTCACTTGAAGAACCAATTCAAGAGCCACTGACCCAAGACTGGAGATTAAACAGTGTACAATCCAAATTTATGACAAATGGCAGCTATTGCAGATATGACTTTCGTGCACTCACATGACGCCTTGATCTTGTGGCGTCTTTATTAAAATCAGACAAAAATCAGACAAGAAAATGTAGGAAAATATTGGAAATACAATCAGACAAGCTTCAATTTCACAAACTTTGTATCACTAGTATCATTTTGAATCTTGAGTAATACGTACCCTAAAGCTGAAATTGTCTATTTGAAATACAAGTCAAGTTCTAGCGCATATGTACACTTGGTTTTCAACGCCAAATGCCTCAACCCAAAAACCAAGTTCAGAAAAATCCAAATTTTTGTTGTATTTTAGTTCCTACAAGTGTCATTTTTTGAGCATTCAAGCAATATTATGAGATTTGGGTTCAAAAGTAGATTTGAGATAAAACAGATTAAAATGTTAAAAAGTCATACTTGGTAGGGGTCACCCTGTTGGTAGAATCTTGGAGAATTACTTTTAGTGACAAAAAGGATGGATTTTTATTATAGATTCAGATTAAATATATCAAGATATCAAATTGCCAGGAGTCATACCTGGTCACATTTGATCTGAAACAAACAAACACATTGTAGGAATTTGGGCAAGTTTTACTTCATCTTTTGAAAATGTTTCACCTTTTCAACAAATTTTAATATTGGACTGACTTTCTTTACATTTAATTCTATTATGAAGTTAATTGTGCATTTTGCATGTGTGGAAACAAATAATTATGTTATATTCTGAACTGAATTGTTTGAACACACAACCTTTACTTTCATGACAAGTAATAGATTGTACAAGTATAAAGCATCTGATAAAATATGTTTTAAACCCGAGGGGACCGCTCCGATACTTAAGTGGTACTCATGCTTGTCAGAGCACTTCAAAATTAGACCCTTAGTATAGCGTAATTGCTGAGTGAAAAATATACCCATAAATGGCGCAAGATGATGGAAATAAATCACAACCCAAATGGCTTAACAGTGTACGATTTTAATAAATTTTTCTTACAAATTAGGCATTAAAACGTATACAATTGAAGTTTTTTGATCATTAACATGGAGTCATGCTTATTTTCTCTTGTTTTAAGACAATTTTATGCAGAACATGTACAGTACGATACCTAACTGAGTGTCGTAAATTTAAAAGCAACTCTTGTGGCAGAGTAGCTAGAATTTACAAGCCTAAATGGTGTAAATTATGCTAAAAACTACACCTTTTCCCAAAAATGTAGACGCAACTGGTGGGTCAAAATCAGACCCTTTTACGCCATTTTTTATGATGATCACTAGTACCAATTACCATCCAGAGCAGCTTTCGCGGGGTTTTAAAGTGTGTGGCCCCAAAGATTGTGTTAAACCAGTTCCACCTTACTCTAGTTGATCTGCAACATCATACAATTGAGCAATCAGAAAATAGGGAAAATCTTTTCATGAATTCTACGTGACTGTGTGTAGTCATGGTAGATGAGATGGAACATGGACATGATAAATTTGGCACGCATTAAAATCCATATATGAGATTAAGGGCTAAATGCTGGGGTGCTATTGGTGTCAAGAGTGCTCTACTTATGTGGGAACATAGCTATGATCCATTAAGTGCATCAGATTCTATATTTGAGAAATGGGGTTGTGTCTGGGTATAGTAGGTGGGAGGACTAAATCATGCAACATCATTATATGCCATGTTCATCACAATACATTTTTTAGATATGAGCTTGGAAGTGTTTGGTGACGGGAGTAAGAATGTGTAACATGGCCATGATACATTAAGTGCATTAAAGAAATGCGTTGAATGGGTACGAGTTGAATGGCCACATTTGAGACACAAGAGTTAAACTCTTTGGAACTGTTGGTGGCATGACTGGGAACATGGACAGAAATTGTGGAACATGGCCATAACGGGGCTCTCAACACAGGAGCATCAAATCTAAAGCAGTTGCGCGGATTGACACGCTGTGGTGTGCGTTTGAGTGGAAATAACGCAACTACGCGTATGTACACGCGCAGTCACTTACGATCGTGCGATCGTTTGCAAGTCAAGTTTAATCTGGATGTGCGAAGTTCAGATTGATTTGCCTGTGTAGAGAGCTCCATAGACCTTTTCAAAACATGACTTTCCGAGAATTTCCGAAGCTGATTTTACACTTTCCGGCAATTGCTGACAGAAAAAGTGACTCTTCAACACAATAACCAGAATGGTAAGTTCCCGGTCTCGTTAACTGGTTGCGTATGAATTCAAACTTGTAATTAGCGTTAGTGCTGAAGAGTCACTTTGAGTTGATAGGACTTTTTTCTTAATCTTAATCAGCGCAGATCAGCCGATTTCAAATGGAAATTTCACTCTTTCTGTCGGTGAGCTTATGGTGCCGTCGGGCAAAAGTTGTTCAGAATTAGTGTATCTAATAATGTAGGGGTCTGGTTCTATTTATTTTTCACTTTTATTGCGCTGAAATGCAAGAGAATTTTCGAAAAAATGGCCATGTGATCAATGTTCAGGAGATTTCAGAATGGATTTTGAAAAGGTCTATTACATCAGGCAAGCATCATATTTCATATATATATATGTGATATAAAGGTGTGAGATCCAATAACATTCTCATCCCCCAGTCAACTGGAAGCATACATTTTTTGATGTCAAATGAAACCCCATATTTTTCTATTTCTTGTATTTACATAACTGCCTCATCCCCAGTGTTATATACTTTATTTTTTTTAATTTTATTATTCTTGAGCTCATGAGAGTAAACA
>JXSR01S035224.1:177878-188084 GCA_000969725.1 Ophiothrix spiculata
CTTCTTGTACCGACGCATTGCATACATCCATTCGGGCATCTTTGGCAGCCTCGTTTGATTTGTTGGTGTCGTCCTAGCGCCCTCCAGAGGTTTGTGGTGATTTGTCGTAAATCATCTGTATCCATGTCTTGGTAACAATGTGTTGAGATAACAAAGAGGAGGAGTGTCACGCATATCAGTAGCTTCATGGTGTGTGTTTCTTTGAGGTTTACCTGCAGAAAGATTGAAAAAGAAAAGAATTATTAATAGCTGAAGTGTTCTCTTACAATTTTTTAACCACTTCTTTTCAAGAGAGATACCGAATCCGGATGTTGAATTCAACTGCTGATTTTCTGAATGTACGTCGCCTTCACTGCTAAGTTACCTCATACCTGAGTGCCTTATACGGTTAAAACTACTTTGACAATGGTTCAGTTTTTTGGAGTGAGGATATATGTGATGGCTCACCCCAAAAGGGGGGACTTTGCAGATGATATCAATTTTGATTTTATCATTGCATCTGTTTCAGCATTTTCTAAGCTTTAAAATGATACCTTACTTGTTGAAATTGATCAAGGTGATCAAATTTTTCAACAGAAAATCTGCTGGAAATTCTTATTATTTTCTTTATTTGTTGCTACTTATTTTCATCAGTTTCTTCAAAAGTGTTCTAAGTCCCCCTTTTCGGGATGAGTCATCACATGTATTAATTCAAAGAGTTTTTCAGATGGCAAATAGTTGAATTGGGAAGAATGAATACGGTATATTTTATGTTCTGATCAAGAGAGACATAAATTGCAATGTGGTATAATAAGCTCTGACTCAAAATTTATTGGATGTTGAGAGTTGGCTGGAATTTGAGACCTGCTTTGTAGTTGCAAGTATTGCATGTGTCCTTGAGAAAGACAATAACTCTCATAACACAATTTTTCCTACCAAAAATTTGGTTGTGACGTCAAAATGACGAGTGACTCCAAACGAAATAACTTCAACATTGAGTTGA
This sequence comes from Ophiothrix spiculata, assembly GCA_000969725.1. Lineage (NCBI taxonomy): Eukaryota > Metazoa > Echinodermata > Ophiuroidea > Amphilepidida > Ophiotrichidae > Ophiothrix > Ophiothrix spiculata. Next base: position 178,861 of record JXSR01S035224.1, read on the forward strand.
GACCAAATAAAATTTTGTGCTAGATTGCACATGCTATTGAATTGCCATATACATTGGACCAAATGTTTGCTAACCGTTCATACTTTCAGTTCGATGGCAAATATTTGGTGACGTCACAACCAAATGTTTGGTAGGAAAAATTTTGTTTTGAGGCCGACCATGATTTTGCCCTATGGCATCCGTCAATTGAGTATGGCACTCTTCTATGCTGAGAAGGTAGCAGACTCATTCTGTATGTATATAAACCCCATCACAGAAACAGAAATAAGGGATGAGAAAGTTCCTCTTTTCAGCTGATTTCCTCTTTTTTGATCATGTTCATGTGCTAAAATTTTAGCTTTTTTATTCATTTTCAGCCCATTTTTGACCTTTTACCCAATTTTACGACGCTTTTCCTCTTTTTTGACAATTACCCATTCTCATCCCTGATAAATAAATTGTTTGTATTCTTAGATAACTGCTTGTGTAATATTTGTGGGTTTTCTTCAAATAACTTATTTTGTTTTCTCTCTCTTTTTCTTTCATGCTGCTGTTTTTGTGATTGATACATTATCTGTGGCTGTAGGTGAGTAAAATTATTGAAAATGTTTCATTCCACTTCTAAATTTGGTTGGGGTAGGGACGTGCCTCTGGAAAATTTGAAAAGCCACCCATCCAAATACCAATTTTCAAGAAAAGGGGACCCATCCATATACCAAATCTTCCAAATTTTTAAGTCACACTTAATCAAAAAAACATTTTTTTCTGATCAAATTTACACTATATTGTCGAATTTTAGAAAATTTTGAAAAGAGAACTCATCAAAATACCACATTTTGTGAAGAAAAAGGACCAATTGAAATAGCCTGAATTTGCGGCACGTCCCCATAACCCCTTTTGTACTAAGTACTCCCCTCTCTCTGGGCTTCTCAACTGAGAATATAGCATTTTCTTTCAGGCAGTGGAGTTCATGCCAGGCATCGGTAACAATTCTGGTTGCCGTTTAGGTAAATGTAGTTGATCGCTTCTATTCGACCTGCATCCTTGGCCTGTATTCGAAAATTCTCAAGAAAAATACTTCATCTGGTATCGGCATTAACATTATATTACTTATTGGTAAAAATATGTTTAAATCTTAAAACAATGGTGTTTATGCATGGACCTGCGGAGTCATAGACAGGGATATATATGGGCATGAAAGTGCTGCCGTGGCAGGCCAAACTCGTGGCTTGCCATAGCTGGACACTGGGTTAAAATGTTGCTCAAATTTAAGAATTTTTTCTCCACCAAGTTTGCTGTTTGTCCCAATAGTCACTTTTGTAAACAAATAAGTACTCCTCTCAGTGCATGAAGAGTTTTTAAAGTTCTAGAGTTTCAAGATATTTTGTGGTGTAAGGCATGCAAGTATATATTTTTTGTATTTTATTATTTCTCCTATTTACTCCGTCTATTCATATTCTGCTGCTTCTCCCATCTGGTTTATATTTACTAAAGTGGTTTGTATTCATGAGGGATATTTTCATCAAAACAGTGTCAAAAATGTGAAAATATCTCTAAATTGATCATTAAATGAAATAACAAGTCTGCTAATCAAAATGCAGAGAGTAATAGCTTCTCCAAAAAATCAATGCATAAAACTAGTCAAGTAGTGACCAGACACACAGGTCCAGAATATGGCATCGGAATTAATGCCTAGATGGATGTCCGACAAATTAACTCGGGCTACAAGCTCTGTAAATTGTGTTGTTATCGCCTTGTACCAGTTTAGAATGAATAACAGACAGAAATAAGAGTGGGTTTCAAACGTGCTTCACTTACTTGATGCCACTCAGAGAAACTTGAGCCACTTAGAGATGAGTGGAAGAAATCTCTGTGTGTCGGCTTACTCTCTGGGGATTGTGGTGTGTATGCTTTCGATGGTCAGTTGTAATATTGGATACCAGGTGATTGAAATCGATACACAGTTTTGTAGTGACCATGTTGTACCTTTTTCATCTTTAATTGAGCAGCTTAGGGGATCAAGTCACATGGGGATTTAGATATCATCAGAAACTGCTGCCGTAAAGGGGCAATTCATGATCCACTTTTCATGCTCAAGGTCACCTCTATGAAAATTGAGTTTTTTAGCTAATAAGAATCCACAACTAGTATATCTTACTCCCCAAACAATTCTTTTCAAATGTTCGTGCTTCTTTGAGAAAAGTGAGAAAATGTGTTATTTTCCAATTATTGCCGGGACCCCGACAGTAATAAGTAGACCTATGGAGATTTTTAAAATACTGAAAAGCTTGTAACCTGAAATTGAATGGTCGGAATCAAGTGAAATTATCAGAATATATTTATGTTGTACTCTTATTTTTATTTAGCTAGAAAATAGGTGAGGTTTTGTCACATCAAAATCATGAATTACACCTTTAAATTAAAGAATCGTTACTTTATTTTTTTAAGTTTCGTTTCAAAGGAAAAAGTGATTCTCTGAGAAAGTATGACCGCTTTGCACTAATTCTTTATCATTAACCGTTCAATTTAGAAAATCAACTCACATTGCAGCCTTGGATCCAGGGGGGGGGGGAGAGCGGAAGGGGTGTGCACCCCCCGTAAAATTGGCAAAATCCTACAAAATCAGCCTAATTTGGTCAATTTTTTGTTATAAAAGCTGAAAAACACACCCTCCGCCCCCCCGTAAAATTAAGATCCTAGATCTGCGACTGCATTGACATTTTAGATATCACCAGAATCAACTACTTTAAATGATCGAACAGTGTGATAAAGCATGTATAAGATATTTGTGTTTTTTGGAAAGTTAAAACTACCTCAAAACCACCTTGTACCTTCATCCATTTTAAATGAGTAAAGGGGATCAAGTTGCATGGACAATTGTTTTTCATCAGAAACTACTATCACTGTATCTTCTGTTTTTGTTTAATGATCGAACAATAACAAATGATAAAGCTGTCATAACACATTGTAGTTTTTGTGAAAACTGAACCCTTATTATATATCCTTTATTTAATCTTTAATTGAGCAGCAGAGGGTATCAAGTCTCAAGAACATTTTATTAGTTTTCAGAAACTGCTGGAATATATTTTTGTGTGATGATAAAATGATATGATATAGCTTGTTAAAGACATTGTAGTGTTCTTTGGAAACTGAGAGCACATCTTGTATCTTTTTCATCTTTAGTTGAGCAGCTTAGGAGGTCAAGGTACATGAACATTTGTGACCGTCCATCCCAAACCAGCTGTAAATGCCGCCTCTTGTCATTTTCACTTTTTAAATATTTGCAAAGGCCATATTTTAAGGATTAAAATGACACCTTAATGAACTTCACACGATTTCAAGAAGTCAAGTTATGGTCTGTCAAAGGTTGTCAGGGAGTTAAACTTATAACTGAGCTAAATGCCTTCTAAGATCAGTAAGCCCTACATTTTCTTAAAATGTCTTAAAAATATGCAGATTTATTTCACATTTCCTATCATTTAATGAAACTTTACTGGTATTTTGTAGTAAGCACAAGGATTGTGCATCTGTCAAAAAATCAATTTTGGCAAATTACGACCTTGACATGTATTTTCACCTGTAGCGCAAAATGAAGTTTATGGCATTTACGGCTCATATGGGCTTGACTGCCACATTTACCCTTTAAATATCTCTTATAATATCAATTTTCAGGTGGTGGCGACTCTTTGAACGGCTGTCATTGAGGCGTGGGATGCAAGAAGTCCCAAGTTCAAATTAGTTTATTTTTAGCATATTTGCCAACCTAGATTGTGTGGAGTTCTGGATGAAGCAAGTAGAATTTATTAAATTAAAAGCATGTATCAGGAAAAGCTTTTGAAGAAGTCACAAATCAAATGGGATTTTCTAATGAGGGAGATGACAAAATGGAATCTTATTAAATTACACAAAATGACAATAGCAGATACTTATGTTTTAAATTCCCAAGAGAAGAGTTGATTTTCTACATTTTGAATGGCACCAGATTGTTGAATTTGTATATATAGCATTTAAATGCCGTAATTCTATATTAGATATGATAAATTTCAACTAAGGGGAAGGGAAGGGATCACTCCAATTCTGACATTAAAAGGTTACAACAACAAAATTGTTGTCTAAAATTATGACTTTTTGAAAAAATAAGGTGTTTAAAATGAGCAGCTGAAGACGTAAGATGGGCATTACCTTGCCTGGCCTACTCACTACTATTTTTGGCATACTCTTTTTTAAAGGTGCATTATTGGATTTTCAAAATTTACGTTCAGTTCATGGAAAAGATCACCATTAGAGATGTTTCAGTTTCAAATTTCAGTTGATGTTGAGATTTTATGAGCAATCTTGTAGTTCACGTTACCGGTCTGTGTAGATTTAATAAGGGCGTGCTACACTATAGTTGTTGGATTTAATTCGTAAACGCGTACTCAGAGCCTTGTGCGTACACGCGAACTAAACAACCTTGAAAATATACGCTCGCGTCAGGGATCACTGCTTACTTGCTATAAACACGCGTTCACGAATTAAATCCAACAACAATAAATAAGATGGCATCCGTTATCTGCTGGTTATAAAATCGGAAAATTTGACTGCCCTCCTTAATGAGAACCCTCAAAAATATAGGAGGGCTATACCTTTGGTCAATTAGGGTAATTGTAATTAGTCACAAGCAATCGAACCCGGTTCCTTTAAGATCAACATACCTCCATTTGTGACATTTCAATGATTGATGTGCCGTTTGCAATCTTTAGCTCCAGAACAAATGGTAACTTACTTGTAAAGCCAAATGGAACAAAATTTGTTGCTTGAAGTTTGGCCTTTAGGCCAAAAAAAATAAATTGTTATGTTGCCCTCAGCGACCGACCCAATTCAAAAATTAAAAAAAAAAATATCAGGGTCGGGAAAGCACCCAATTTTGCTCAGATTGGGTGTTTTTTGATAAAATACTTTGAAAATTGTGGAAAATGCACCCAAATTTGGTACTTTAGGGGTTTTAAAAAAAATATTTTCTGACCGACCGACTCAATTTTTCAGAAATCCCACTTGAGGGCAACACAACAATTAATTTTTTTTGGCCTTATCTGTTCATTAGGGACCTTCATCTACAAACCAAACTCTACCTTCATTCACTGATGCCCTTATTCTGATTCATCATATTGTGTTCCCTTGGTAAATACAGTCTGTTATGATTAAAGATATTTTCAAGTTTTAAAACAAAAGGTTAACCCTTTGAGCCCTGATCAGTATTTTAGGTTATTTTATACTTTAAAACAAAAGGTTAACCCTTTGAGCCCTGAACAGTATTTTAGGTTATTTTATGTTTTAAAACAAAAGGTTAGCCCTTTGAGCCCTGAACAGTATTTTAGGTTATTTTATGTTTTAAAACAAAAGGTTAGCCCTTTGAGCCCTGAACAGTATTTTAGGTTATTTTATGCTTAAAAACAAAAGGTAAACCCTTTGAATTCTGATCAGTATTTCAGGTTATTGCACATCCACTATGGTGATGAAATATTGGCAATTTGGTCCAATGGTTTAGGTCTTAAGGATGCAGGCCTGCTTAAATATTTTTGTTGGAAAATATGATATTTGTTTTAAAATATTATTAACTTTTTTGTGGATGCAAAGGACTACTTCAAATGTTATTATACTGGATGTGTTTGGGAGTTCTTTTAGAATACCCTACTATTTTTATTCTGACCCTATAATTACCAACCTTAAAGGTGCAATTGATGTGGCCTCTTTTCCAGCTAAATAAAAAGAAGAGTACAACATAAATATATACTGAAAATTTCACTTGATTCCGACCGTTCGTTTCAAAGTTACAAGCTTTTCAGCATTTTGAAAATTCCCATAGACTACTGTGTTGTAATTATTGCCGGGGCCCCGACAATAATTAGAAAATGACACATTTTCTCTTTTTTCTAGAAAACGCAAGCACATATGAAAGAATGGTTTGGGGATCGTAACATGTACCACTTGAGGATTCTTATAAGCTAAAAAACTCTAATTTGATAGAGGTGACCTTGAGGGTGAAAAGTGGATCATGAATTGCCCCTTTAACCATAATCCCTAACCTTATCCCTAACCCTAATCCTAGGGTCTTATGAACATGTTTTGTTTTCAATAAGCATTTGATAAGTAAGTGAAACTGATGAAATTGCTGTTACTAAAATCCTCAAATCTTTTAATTGAGGAACACTTAAAGGGGCATTGAACAAAATTTTGAAATTTTGTTTGTGGATGATTTACACTTTTTATGTTAGAAAATAACAGTCAATTACCAGATATCGGGACAATTTTGATCATAACCTTCAAAAAAAATCAAAAATTTGAATTTTATTTTATTTGTTGATTTTGGGTATGAGGCTATTCTCTAAGCGTATTTATTGATGCTATACAATGAGAAAGAGCCAACAATTTGTTTGTAAAACATTCCTTTCACATCATAAATTGCAGAAAAATCAAATGAAATTTGGAATTTTCATTAGATCTCCTGAAAAGGCCAATTCTAGAAATTCAACTATAGAGGGCAGTATTTTATCGTTGTCGACAACGATAATTAGAAATAAGAGAATATCTAAATATTTATATAGGGTTTGAATTTGACGATGAAACTTTGCATGCTGTCATTATCATCACTGATACTTCAAATGATGCAAAAATCTCAAAAATGTTTGGGGAAAAGTTTAGGGATGATGCTGAACTTGTCCAATGCCCCTTTAAGCTCCGATGTAACGATACTATTTATTGGTATTTATAGATTTGTCAGTATCGAGCACGAGCGGACCGTACCAATATTTAATCAGTAGCCAGCATGCAGAGAAAGTTTCGCATGTACTTAAACTACTAAGTGGTGTCTGCATGCTCTCAAAAATTGTACGGAGTCGATAACTACAATGTACGTGTCACACGATTTGCCTACGTTTTTGCACGCAGACAGAACGTATGTACACGTACGATGGGTTGCGACCACAGCCTCAGGCAAAGTAAATAAAGGGTTCTCATCTCCTCACACTTTGTTCTTCAAATTTCTTTTTATTTTGTAGTTTTTTGATTACAACCAGTTCTTTTGATATTTCAATGTATTTTGCCGAAGACGAACACTATTTTACAGTGTTAGAGGGATCCAACTCTCATAACAAGACAATATCATAAAATAAAAAACCTCTTTAATTTTCTTCTGTACAATTTTGCATATTGAAAATGTCAAATATGGTGCTAAGGCCAAATAAAGAAGCAGTCAAAAGGGACAAATCTGATTTTGTCATGTGAGTGCAAGAAAGTCGTATCTTGAATGGCTGCCCTAAGTTATATTTATTTTACAACTTGTCACAAGAATGTGAAAAATCCCTAAAAATGTCACTATCTTATGTCAGTGGCTCTTGAAATTGTTCTTCAGGTGACACCATCACCTGAAGAACCATTTCAAGAACCACTGACCCAAGACTGGACATTCCACAGTGTGCCATTCAAATTTATGACAAATAGCAGCTATTGCAGATACGACTTTCTTGCACTCACATGACGATTTATTCCCCAAGTTGAACCAAAACTTGACTACATTTTCTGAATATTCAAACATTTATTTATTGATGCTATGGTATAACAGCTTCTTTAGTACAAATTAAAGACAATCAAATAATTCGACACCTATCTATAATGTTAAACTCATTCTTTAAAATGCCAATTATAATGTTGGTTTGTTGAACACCTCTTCTCTATAACTTCTGCATACTTTGATAGATTTCAACCAAACTTGGGCCATTATATGTAGCTTTGGAACCTTCATGTGTTGATATTTGTTTTACGTACGTAAGGCCAAATAAAATTAATAGTTTGTCTCAAAGCTCCCGCGCGCATTAGTTTTATCGCCCGCATTAGTTTCCCTCAAAATCCTAAAAACGGATTTTTTTGCCCTTTTTTATTTTTTTTTCACCAAAACAAAATGACAACAATGGTTAAATTATTTTATTTTATTTGATTCTTTATTCTGTTTTTGAGTTCTAAAAAAGCCATCATGTAAATATATGATGGGGTACATATGGAACTCTTGTAAAATAGCATTCAGGACTTCTGTCACACACAAAAAAAAAAAATCTTTTCGCATTAGTTTTTCAAGAGAGGAGAGCTTTGAGACAAACTATTTATTTTATTTAGCCTAATCATTATTAACCATGTGTGTGCGAGTTGTTGTTAGTTACTTTTTTGTTCGCCTGTAAACTGAAAATGGGCAAGAGTTAGATTGATGTCACTGTAAACAGTCCCGGGGGGGAGGGGGGTGTTCTCAAGTTTGGTTTTGGTAGGGGTGTGCCGCTGGGAAATGTGAAATACCACCAATGCATATACCAATTTTCAAGAAAAAAGGGACCCATCCATATACCAAATTCCCCAAATTTTGAGTCGAAAGTTATGCAAAAATCGAAAATTTACTCTAATTTGGCGCAAATTTCTTGATTTTTGTTTGAAATTTGGAAAATAATCCAAAATTTGCGCCTAGAAAATTTTGAAAAACAGACCCATCAAAATACCACATTTTGCAAAGAAAAAGGACCCATTGCTATACCAGACAGCCTGATTTTGCTACCCAAGTTTGCGGCACATCCCTGTGATCACTTTTGGGAAACAGTCACAATAAATTAATTAATGCAAATCCGAAGTGTTCATTGGTTGAGAAATTAACTTTGATAATGATTACATAAGATGACTTTTTAATTCAAATTTAAGTTTTGATAAAATAACATTTTAGTATTCATTGGCATATATTAGCAGATATAGATGGGCACTCTGCATAATTTAATAAAATGACGTCAGCAACAGTTGAAAAATATTTTCAAGAAAGATAGATTAAAAAACAATGCATGATAATAATTTATTTTTAAACTTAACATTTTTTCATTTAGTTTGTTATTGTTAATTCATACTCTCTGCGTGTTACATAGCCAATCAGAACGCAAGAATATAAAATACGCGGAGTTAATTAAAAAATCGCAATACACTGCGCTTGTTGCGTTCTGGTTTGTGTGGCGGGTGTTTTGTGCGTATGAATGTTTTATTGTTTTTGTCAGGCGGTGATTTATATAGTTTATTTAGTTTAGTGAAGTTTAGGCTTTGATGGTCATATAAAGGTCTGATTTCTTTTCACAAATGATGCAACATAATTGTTCTGTTTTATATGAATTTTGTAAATAAATTTGCATCCATTATGCTCGTAAAATGAGACAAAATCAATGCACTTATGGTAAATTTTGATTGCT
>JXSR01S035224.1:194449-211865 GCA_000969725.1 Ophiothrix spiculata
TCACTCATTTCAACAGTACTAATATTATACTGGTATAAACTGTGTATTCAACTTCGAAAGAGAGTTCCTTTCAAAGTTGAAAGTTATCGTGGAGACGGCCGCTTATAGTTGAGGGGATTAGTATTCCTTTCGAAAGTGAGTACCTTTTGAAACTGAACTCGTCGTGGAAACATACCTAGTTTGTTTTTGTACCAATGGACTCAAGGTCATAGCCATCCATTAGTAACACACACTTGATATTTTATCAACTGGTTTCCGAGATCTTGGAGCTGAATCCACCAATCCACCACCCCAACCCCGTGGCTGTGAGATGAGTCAAAAACTTGTCTTATTCTCAGCTTTTAAATGATATATAATATATAATATTTTCTTTCTTCATTTTCTATTTAGAAATCAAAACCCAAGGTATTCCACAGATAGGTTTTAATAATAATAATTAGCCGTATATTATCATCATCTGCGGAGCAGGTGACTATAAGTTTTCTCCAGCTACAACAGTCTTTCAGCTAACTTAATTACCACAAATCAAGTTGTTATACCTAATATTAATAGTGTACAATAACGGTGGCATCATTGACTTTCCAGAGAATGTATAAATGTGTTTTTACATTTAAACATGAAAAATGGTCATTTCCGCTCACTTCTTTGGAGCGTCGCTGCTTTTACTTGTTTTGTAGACGATTGACCTTCAAGGGCTTCTTGATATCAATCATTTACAATTATGATGATCAAATTGGACGGAATTAGCCTTTTAAAAATATCCTATCAATTTGTGAAATGTAAACACTTTGGTATCCTTAATAAGCGTTAACTAAATTTATGAGCAATTAGATTGAATTAAGTGTTTTTTCTAGATTGGTTAAACTAATGTTTGAGTTGAAGCGGAACTTCACGATAATGTCAGAGCTGTGAAAAATAGTTTTGACTGTCCATAAATGATGGTTCAGGCATACAAACAGACATGTGTATTTAGCATGATCTTTTGTAAAGTTGGTAGACAATTTTCTTGAAACTACAAAAGCCCAAAACTAACATGTAGTAGACATTTTTTTTAAAACTACAGTAGCCCAAAACTAACATTTAATTGGTAGACAATTTCCTTGACTTGATACTACAATAACATAAAACTAACATTAAGTAGACATTTTCTCTACAATAACCTAAAACTTTTTTTATTAACTACAATACCCTAGTATATATATGAATGTTGTCAATCATCCAGGTTGCTTCAAATAGCAAATTATTATAATAAATCTGGTCAACTGGACTTATGTTTTTGATAGCTACAAAAAGGAACCTTCCCGTAACAGAGGAGGGGGCCTTAGACATAATCTTCGCAACACATACGACCCAGCGATCAAGAAAATTCCTTACGTCTCTCATGTGACTATTCTACACCGTCACAGATCAACAACCCGACTGAAGATCACACGGCTGATGATGCTCCTTCGATGAGGAGCGATACTGTAGCTATCAAAAACGTAAGTCCAGTTGACCAGATTTATTATAATATGGCCTCGTAATTTGCTATTACAATACCCTAGTGCCTTTAACTATACTTAGATCAACACCAAACAGGCAGGCCTCTTCACATCGTGAATTGATACAGCTAACCGCGTGCGTATCTGAACACAGCACAACTGCAGGAGACGCAGCGCGCGTTGTACGTGCGAATCGCGCGTAAGTATCTACGGCGCTCGTGTAAGTGGGATTATGTTTACTTGCGGATGAAGAAAAGCCTCAAAATTTCCGCCTATATTTAGTGTTGATCAAAGTATACTATTTGAAGCTTAGAGGAGCCTGGTCCAATTGATTCAACTTTTTAAACTTTAACTAATATTTGAAGCTTAAAGGAGCCTGGTTCAATATTATTGCTTCAACTGTTTGAACTCTAACTAATATTTGAAGCTTAAAGGAGTCTGGTCCAATTGCTTCAACTTTTAAAACTCCAACTAATATTTGAAGCTTAAAGGAGCATAGTCTTTGCTTTAACTTATTCAACTTTTTGAGGTTCTTGTAGCAGAATATTGCCTATATATTCTCACAAATCAGTTGAAAATGTGTCTAGTTCCGGGGGGGGGGGGGGGGGCACTTTACTTTGAAAGCGTTAGGTATATAGGGCGAAGTGCCAAAATGGGGATCAGGAACTGATTTTCTGTAAAAAATGGACCTTTGAAACCGATTTTGGGGGTCTAGTGAACTGAAATTTTAGCCAAAAATATCCTCCTGAGCTGAAAATTTTTGCATTTACTGAACAATTTTGCAGTTGGAACTAAAATTATGTAGTTTTCCTCAAAAACGGAGTCAAAAGAACTGAATCACTCTTAAAATGGGGATCTACTGAGCAGCCTGGCGGCCTGAAAAAGGGGGTCTTGACCACCGGACATATATATCCTGCACACATATGTGAGTCCCCCCCTCTCCCCGGGTCTAGTTATGGTAACCATATGTAAATGTACACAGTGATGTAATATAAAGGGGACTGTCAAATGCAAAAATATTCATTTAACAAGTTGAAGAATTACTTGTGCAAACCGTTGTTCTTAAAAGTGTGGGGATGATGTTGAATTTGTTCAAAACCTTTTAATGAACACAAGTGCTAAAAGCAATATTTATGGACGAACCCACGCAGTGTGCATGAGTATGAATGAAAATCGTAGCTAAATGTTTAAACAAAGAATTAGAACAAAGCACACATCCTTCATCAAGGGGCACACCATTAGATTTGCAGGGGGCAGAAAGTGGGGTTTGGGGTTGGAATTTTTTTCCGTGCTCCATTCAGGAACAAATATTTTTCTTGAAATAACTGGGTTTTTTCCTATTCCATGTTCAGGGGGGATTTTTTATTTTGTTTTGCCTATGGAGAGGAATTGTTTCCCAAAAACTTTCTGCTCCCCCTCTCCCTTGAAATGTAATGGTGCACCTCTAAGGGAAGAAGGAATAATGAACAGATAAGGTATTAAGATTTGAGTGCAAGTTAACTGAAATCAACTGCAAATAATTTCATTAAAAGCTTTTCAACCTATAGGATATTTTCATTGCCTTATTTAAACAAATTTTATTTCTAGGGGAGGGGGTGTTTCAGGAGAAGGTGGCATTGAATTTCAATACGTTCTCATCTTTTCCTACTTAAACTGACCTAGATTTGTATTTCTTGGTTTATGTATGAAACATCTGATTTATAAACAATGATCCGGGGTTTCAGTGTCTTTTCTCTGATCATTTTGTGTGCATCAATTATGCCAGTCAACATCAGTTATAACCTGTTACCCACACCCACACCACTGTTAAGTGTGATTGACAGCATTGAGTGGCTTACATAAAAGTTTTGGTAGACATGGAGCCATGAAAATATAGAAACTGTGAACGTATTTTGACTTGACACAATTTTACCTAAATAGAACATGCATAAAATGTTCTCTCTAAAATGGAAAAACTTACTTTTAAGTCTTATAGATTGTAATTAGTGATGAACCTTTTCAGAGACTTAAATTTTTAAGTCTCGAAAATAAGATTTATTTTAAATTAGTCGTTTCGACTTAGAAATAAACCTAATAATGATTAAAAATGGGTTTTAAAACCAAAAGGTTTAATCCAAAAAGTCAGCATGGTCTTTTCAAAGTTTTGTCACTGAAATTTAGAGAGTGGAATAATGGTTTTGGTGTATTTATTTATAATTCCTTTTGAATCAAAAAGCTCACTTTCTATAATTATAATATTTGATTCTATGTCGAAAACACAATTTTAATATAACAAACTTTGTTGAGACTTTAAATTTTAAATCTCTGAAAAGTCTCATCATTAATAGCAATCTGTATATAAGACTTAAAAGTCAATCTTTCCATTTTAGATTTTAAGTTTGCTGATGCTAAACTCTCATCTGTGCTGAGTGACACGCCTGGGTGGTACGCAGTATTATGGGGCTTTTTACACTTGTAACGGTGGATTCCTACTCTCATACATTCGGTACCGAATGTATATTTGTGACGTCAAAATATATTTGGCATCAAATAAAAAGTATGAACTGGAGAAAGATTTATTTTGCTAGTGTCCTGATGTTGCCGGGTATCAATACGTGCTGAATAGTGTTGTAATCAATAATATCTCCGGATTACAAGTGGGCTATTTAATCCGTTTCAACACGGCAAGGTCATCCAGTTTCATTCGGTGTCAAATGATTTTGACGTCACAAATATAGGTACCGAATGTATGACAGTATGAATCCACCCTAACGATAAATATCAACAAACTATGTAACGTTGAAATATATTCTATCCGTCAGGATTTTTGAGTTTTACATACCCACTCACCCCAACTGGAGTGAATTTTATCATACAAGTGTCGTGGAGTGTAAGTAAATTTGGTAGTTTTAAGATATTTTACCTGATAGAAATATTGTTTTCTTCAGATAAAGTTGTTGGACATGATTATTGACAATATAATAAAGGATATGTTGGTTCCATGTATTAGACACCGGTTGAAAAATGTCTTTAATAGCGGGTTGAAAGCTCCCCAAGGTGAGCAAATATTCTTATTTTGTGAAATAATTATTTTCACATTACCTTCAGTTTTTACAGTTATAATGTTAACATAAGGCCTGATCTAGCATCTTTGATTGGTCCAAAATGGATCACATGAAGTCTTACATGAACGGTTTACGTGAACGGTTTAGAAAACTAAACGTATCTTTCCTTAGATGGCTACACTTTTACCCACACTAATTGTTTAATACAACACTGAGTTTCATATGTCAAAATTGTGTTTCTATAGATATGAGTCCAGCAATGAAAATCAGCACTTTGTAATAGATGAAACATTGACTTACATAAATCGTTATTGAATGAGTCCTCATAATTGGTGATAGAACATTATTTATATAAATGGTAAATGATGGTTACTAGTCATTTGTAGATGCGAAATGATTACCCATGCCTTGCATTGAATAATTTATTTTAAAGTTTGTTTGGGTAAATGTCATGCATTTATAAAAATCAATTTTAGCTAGAACATTACTTGCATAAATATCTATGTTTAAAGTAGGGTTCTTTTTTGTTATTCTACGAAATATGAGTCAATAAAATACAAATTAAAAAAGTGTTGAAAGAGATAACTGTGGGTGGTGACACCAAAATGTAACATTAAAATGTAAAGCATCAATATGTTAGAGGTAAGCATGAATGTGTCTTGAGTTATATCTCAAATTTGCATATCTTTAAGGCATTCATTTGAATAGTTTTATTTTGTTATGTGGCCTGCAAAACAAAATGAATTGATAATGAATTCAGATTCAATATTTACATTTATTAAATAGCTTTATATTTAGTGTCCATAAGGAAGATCACTCCTATATACCTATCTCAACCCCCCCCCCCCCCCCCCCCCCCCCCCCCCCCCCACCCCGGAGGGCACCCAAATGTCAATTGAGTACCAACATTCTTCTTAAAACTCACAGTAATTTTGCCAAAGTAATGCAAATTTTTGCAGAAAATATGTGGTTTTTGATTAAATTTAACTCAAAATTTGGGAGCTTTGGTATATGGATGGGTCCCTTTTCTTGAAAACTGGTATTCAGATGGGTGGCTTTTCAGTTTTCCCAGAGGCACATACGTCCCTTTTCAAACTAAATTCGAGTACCCCCCCCTCCCAGGTCTATTGCTACTTCTCGATCTCTCTCTATGCATCATTTATGCATCATTTAGAAAAGTACATTTTGCTGGAAACTTGTTTAAACGAACAGAATATTAAATCACAAATATGTGATCTTGCATTTACAATGTGGTATTATACCAATCTTTATTTGAAATCTTGAAACATTTATGGACAAAGGTCACCATTACACCGCATGTAATACAAATATTATAAGGAAACAAATACTATAGTCAATTTCATTTGTCAATACTGTTAAAGCTGAATGCATACCAAAAAGCAATATTCATCCATCAGAAAGGATAATTTTGTGAGTTTGAATAACTTTTAACAAACTTCTTGTGTAAAGGTCAGATTTACTTTGCCCATTTGCGGTGCGGTTGCGGTGCGTTTTGCACTGTAAGTGTACTGATAGTTGTAAAATTTAAAGCTTCAACCTAATACCATTCAGCTCCATTCAATCATGTGCTTTAAATAATTCCACTACCAGAAGCCTTACCAACCGCACCGCTAACGGATAAAAGGAATCTAACCTTAATAGTCTAATGTTATCATGTTTGTTCTTTACATCGTCTGCATAAAAAGGGACTTTCAGTTCAAAGTTTCTGATACCATCATAGATTTCAAGACTCAGTGACATTTTGTATTCTGGCATGATGATCAAATAGGTGAATTTGGATTAATAAAGTGTCGCATCTGATCGTTATGTATTAATATTGTAAAAAAGATCTCTTCTTTGCATTAAATTTTATTACTGTTAAGAAGTATTTGTGCTGTTTTCACCTATGCCCACCATAATCTGCATCCTCGAAGTAGATTCTGGCAAAAATTGAATTTTCCCAAATGGCAATATGGCAGTCTGACATCTCTCCTCTATATTTATACTGTTTAAACCTTGAAGTATGCAGCAAGCAGCCGATTAACACACAAAAACCAATATAACCATACGGGAAAGTAAATCAGTTCGTATATTTAGAATCATAACAACGTACCTAATCTTGCTGAATATTCATATTAACTTATATTCTAGGTTTGTCCATGTGGTAGCAACAAAATTAGCCCAAAATAATAACAAAATCATGAATGATTCATGTACAAAAATATTAATACGCAGTGATTTGGTCCTAATCAATCATTGTAAGTCTCTAACACAATACAAAACAACCAATTCACAATGTTGTAGAATACAGGGATATGCTATGGATCTGGTGACAGAGTCTGATTGCTTGTTGCATACTTGAAGGTTTATAGAGTATATGGGTGCTGTTCTAATTTTGGTTCCTCTGTCAATAAAATCCACATTTTTGACTTTTGACACACTTTGCACTATCCAATCATATTTGGTATCTTCCTTAGATTATAACTCGCATTTTCTCCAAAATGTTGTATATTTAAGTTACCAAAATACAGATTTGAATAATTGTAGCGATGTATCACTATAGTGATTTGTATTATTGTTCATGTAAATAATATGTAAATAAGATCATGAATGATTAATAAGCCCTAAATAAGATCAATATAGATTGTGTGTTCTGAGGGGAGGGATGAAAATTTTATGTATTTTGACTTGGCCTAAAATCTGCACATCTGCATTTTAATTTGACACTTTACTTGCTGTGATAGATTGGAGAAGTTGAAATAGGTCTTATAAACATGAACTTTGTTTCTTGAAGTGACTTTGTGGTTGCCACAGTATTACATATCATTATTGATGTATCAGTTTGGTGAACCCACATTTTGGATACGATATGAATTTGGATAACCCACGTGTCAAATATCAATTAAAAAATTTCGATACCCGTATCAGATTAAAGATACGGAGGGTATCCGAATTCTGATACGCCTGTCGGTGGTGCAGGTAACAAATCAAGCTGGCAAGTACGTGTCTTTCTTGCATCTATGATAAATGTACCTCATGTGAAAATGTCATTTCCATCTATGCAAATTCCTTTGAACAGCTTTGAAAAATGTCCTGACCACAGAAAGCAACACAATTTGGCAAAAACTTTGTTAGAATTAGATGACAAATGATGACAATGTCATTGACCTTTGTACATATTCATTGCCCTGTTCATTGCCATGATTGCCGTGCACATGAAATGATGATGTAGCTGAAGCCTAGCTTTGACCATACTAATTGAGGGATCATCTAGAACTCTTTACGAGTGGTGAATAGGGAATTTCTCATCGCGAATTGTGTACATGTAGGACTATGTCTTTCAACTCGTTTCAGCTGACTATTTTTTGTATCCAAATTTAAATACGTATCTAAATTGTAAGTTCTGTGGAACCGATGTGATGAAATGTAAATTGTAAAAACAATTTACCGATGTGATGAAATGTAAACTGTAAAAACAATTTATATTTGCTCAAACTTGTTTTAATTAGTGTAGAATTAGAAGCATCCATTTGTCAATTTAATAACTTTCATTTCGGTGTGAATATGTCATGTTTTGCTTTTTATCATGCATTAACCCAAAGACTGCTAATTATCCCCAGACATTCGAAATAAACCACCGAAACTAATATTTTGCATCAAAACGGTAGCACGAATAGATCGCATTTATTTACCATATTTAATTTAGAAACATAGGAATCAGCCATATGTATATAATTTAATTGTTTATTTAGTTTAATTGATTGATTTGAATGTAATACCGAAAATTTCAAATGAATATTAGAAACATGGTTGACCAACTTGAAAAATCCGAAGTGAATAAAAAATTGCGATCTATTCGCCAAGCTATCGCGAACAAGAATGTCGACGATCGGAAAAACAAATTGACGTCCGTCTGAAGCGATGCATTTGATTGGATGCTTAATGCATCGCTGATTGGCTACTGCCTGGCAATGCGTAAACAATTAATACTTGCCAAGCAATACCAGGGGGTTCTCATGCAGAGGATAATTCGTTGTTTCATTTGACGTGCAAAAGAAACTTAAATCTCACCCAAGAAAATATAAAATTAGAATTACAAGATGTCAAATATACAGAGACAAGTAAGCCTGTGCTTGAAAAAAATCAGTTCAAAATTGCAATATATTTTCCCAAAACTCCAACATCATTCTAAGCACCAACACAGGGATCTATGCATTCATGAAATATAGAATCAATGGCCACAAATGTATTCAGAGTGGATTTTACAATTAAGAATTAAAGCAGTTTTGAGATTTATCTCCATATTGGCATATTTGGTTATTTACAATTTGAGTAGGGTTGACGATCTATTATTCACTTTGTTTTGGGGTAAAATTGATCCTGATTGTTGACCTATTTCATTTATATATCTCGGAGGATGAAGAGACTTTTTGCCAACTTCAGCTGGCTTGTTTCTTAGGCATCCTCTCCAAGTTGTCCCTTTAATATTTAAGGTCCCTTTAAGCTCCCTTTAAACTTATTTTTGATTTGTTAAAAAGAAAATGGGAATCCTCTTGAGTTATGAACTCTACATGGATATCGGGGAGTCTGAAAAGTAGGGATTCCAAATTAAAATTTTCAAGTAAAAATATAAAGAATTACATTACATTTAAAGGGAGCTTAATTGGTCCCTTTGATTTCAAGAGGATCACATAGTCATGCGTCACAGCTGCACTTGAAATGCGTCAGGAAATGGCTCCTGGTCCTAAAAAACCCTCCTGGTTCTCTGGACATTTTAAGGACCAGGAGCCACTTATTTTCAGATTTCTGTCTCCTGGTCTATGTCCGAGTTTGTACACCAGTAAAATCATTTTATTGCAGAATAACTCTTTTGTATAATTTTGGTATTTGGATTGTCTGAGTTATAAGAGCCACTATTGTTTCTAGAGGTCTAGACTGGCATGTTGTTTGTGCTCTATTCGTCCCGTCTCGGACTGTTATTTTTTTTTAATTTAAAAAAATGCCACCCAACCTACCCTATTTGAAAATTTCTTGTTACTCCAATACATTTTTTTTTGGCCTTATGGTATACATAACAACATATCACAAAATAATACAATAAACTGTAAATAAAACCATTTGGAGGAGGACCGAGAAATAGCATAAAGCCTATCGGCTTCCAGACTCCAATATCTTAAATAATGAATGTCACTGTTCCCTCAGTCCACAATGCGATAGCCACAGAGGGAAAAAAGGGTAGGATGTTTCATAAACTAATTAAAATTTATTTGAATGTCTTAAATTGAAAAAAAAAAAAAAAAAAAACTGGTAGGGTTAAGCCATGGTAGTTGATAGTTTGATCCTGTAGCCTAATACACCGTTAGAACGCGGATTAAAATTTTAATCAACGCGGATTACCTAGTGAACCACTCATTTGTGGGTTAAAAAGTTTAACCAACAAGATTAAATTTCTGCTAATGGGGATTAAAATTTTAAGCGTATTGGTTAAACTTTTTAACCAACAAATGAGTGGTTCACTAGGTAATCCGTGTTGATTAAAATTTTAATCCGCGTTCTAACAGTGTAGCACTGAACACCCCCTCACATGGATAAATTTGATCAGTAAGTAAGATCAAACTTGGTTCCAGTTGCAGGTGATTTTAACCACAGAGCCAACTTTCAAAAACAACAGGTGATATATTACCAAGCCAGATTAAGGATTTGTTTAAGACAACCATTATATGACATTAAGTTAAGGTGGCTTAGCACAGATAGAATTCCTCTATTTATTTTTCTTGCTTTTTGATATATATATGGTGTTATCATGTTATCATATGTGCTGATTAAATTTCGGAAATAAAAAATGAAATGAGTTTCACCGACTTGGTTTCTGAGAAAAATCCATTTCTAAAACAGTATGTTTTTACCACTTTAAGCCATTGACTTGTATGGTAAAACCATAAAAATCAAGAAAATAACTCTTATAATTTAAAAAAGGCTCTATTATTATTTTTTCTTTTTAACATTTTTGTGGTCCTATATACTTTCAAAAACAATAATAAAAAATATTGTCACCGACTTACTTTTCGAGATATTAAGCAAAATTAAGCAAAAAATAGACATTTTCAAACACCCTTAAAGCAGTGTGCCTTTTGAGCACTGCGCACAAACACAGGCTGACTGTAATGCGCATTGTCTAATGCGTGAATATAAGAATAACGCATGTAAAAGTTCACGTTTATTCAAAACGTAAGATACCAGTACACAAGAAGTACGCTAAAATCACAGGATAAAACTTTTGAAATTGTGTCCGACATCTCTTTCTGTGCTAAGCCACCATAAGAATGAATTCCAAGTATCAATTACAGACTCCTAAATGTAACGTGGATGAGTGCTATTTACTTTCAAGCATATCTTGACTTTCTCCTTAACATTGTGGTAATCAAAGTCAAAACCTCAATGGATTAGAAATATTCGCATCATTTTACATCATTTATGACTTTGTTAGTGATGTTTTTCATTTTCCACCTTATTTCTGTGTAATTTGTATTTCCAGTAAAAGTTATTTTTACATTTAAATGGCTTATGTTGTTTGGTTTAGCAAATGTATTGAAATAATTACAATTCCATACAATGCAACCTTGGGAGGGGGGAGGTACCATTGACAAGGTACACGTTAGTCCATCTAGATGGACCTCGCAAGTGAATGATCGCATCTGCGGCGCTCGCATGTGAGGTCCATCTAGCTGGACTAGGTATACGTATATGTGCTTGCCTTTTGAGGTGGGTTTTTCACAGATTTGTTATAGCGATCGTGTGGTTTTCGTCTCAGGTGAAAGCACCCAATTTTCATATATTGGGTGCTTTTTTGAAAATTTGCCAAAAAAAGCACCCAATTTGATTTAAATTGGGTGCTTTTCAATCAAAATTGGTGGGTGGCTTTTTGAGCCAAAAATAGGTATAGAGATGGTCAGGTTTTCAAAGTCCAGCAGGCACATACCTGTACAAAAAATTTTGCAGGCCCCCCCCCCCCTTCCCGGGAATGTTGCATTACTGACATAGTTCTGGCAAAACAGAATTTCCCATAATATGCAAAAAAAATATAACACCTAAATCATAGAAATGGATTCTGTATAAAAATGAGTATATTCCTCTGTGGCATGTTCATCCAAATTTAAAGACATGAATGTGACAGAATATCAAAATCTTCAGATGATTCACACTTGCAATAATGAGGCTATCAAATGCATCCCTGGCCCCCCGGTACCCGGGCATAGCAGGAAGTTATGCAGGGATCTGACCGGGGATTGATAGAAAACTACTTCCCCGCATACCCGGGGTATACCCAGGGCGTATGCGGGGACGTTTTGCCACTAAAATGGGCCAGGAAAACTACCCTGGGACTATTATGTGTGATTATATTCATGTTGTTTGTAAGGACAGGAACTGAATCTGGCTGGGGATCAACATCATACTGATACAAACCATGTAAACTGGACTAAACTCTTGCTGGGCTGTAGCCAGGGCTGTAGCGGGGCCATTACAAATTTCAATATTACAGCCCCGGTCAAGTCCCTGCTATGCCTGGGTAATGGGGGGGGGGGGGCAGGGGATGCATTTGATAGCCGCATATAACTACAAAATATTGCGAACAATTTGATTAAAACCATCAGAAAAGTCCAAAATCAGAATTTCAATTTGGACGTTGATCTTGGCTATTCTTTTCATTCATTTTAAGTCAAGACTGATAAAAGTACACTTGTCACATCATGAAAAAGCAATTTGATAAGAATGTTAAATCCGTAGGTAAGATTTGAATTTTGAATTCAATGCTGAAATATTCAGAACAGTCTTCCAGGATCAAGTTACCTACAGATCCAGAATCATGAATGTTTGATGGAGTGATTGGATTGCAACAAACAGATCTAGACAAATTGATAATAATGAATCCTTATAGGCGACAACTATATAACAAAATGTGACCGTCCATCCCAAACCAGCCATAAATGCCACCTCTTGTCAATTTCACTTTTTTAATTATTTGCAAAGACTATGCTTTAAGGATTAAAATGACACCTTAATGAACTTCACACGATTTCCAGAAGTCAAGTTATGGTCCGTCATAGGTGGTCAGGGAGTAAAACGTGTAATTGAGATATCGCATTCAAAGATTATTAAGCCCTATATTTTCTGTTGATTGTCTTAAAAATATGCAGATTTATTTCACATTTCCTATCACTTTCTTGAAATGAAACTTGCTGGTATTTTGTAGTAAGCACAAGGAATTTTGAAACTGTCAAAAAAATCAATTTCAGCAAATCACGACCTTGACATGTATTTTGGTCTGAAATATGAAATATATCTGTATATTTTGAGGACAATCAACAGAAAATATAGGGCTTACTGATCTTTGAGCTTTTAGTAATACATTTCACTCCCTGACAACCTTTGATGGACCATAACTTGACTTCAGTTCATCTGAGGTGTCATTTCTCCTGTAGCGCAAAATGCATGAAGTTTCTGTCATTTACGGCTCATGCGGGCTGGACAGCCACATATAACAAAATGGTTAGTTCTAGATTAAATAAATAAACATTAATATGGACTAAGGGGCTGCTTCAAAAGTCAAAGTGCCTGGGAGAGAGATTTTAAGATTATTGCATGTCAATTAAGTTTTGAGGTTTCTTCTGTTTAAAGTTTAAAAAAAGTAAACTCTCAGAAACCTTGCAGTTTTAAATTTCTGTAAAATGAAAACAAACTTAATAAATAATTTACTAGAAACTTTCTAAACACATATCAATTAAGTTGAACTGCATGCCATATGTGACCCGTCATATCAAAAGGTACCTTAAGTCACGTCCAAGGTTGAATTTCTAATTTCATCAGAAACGTTACCTTTGACTAAAGTGTATTCTAGCATATTAATCAGGTTCCAACATCCAAAACATACGACAAATGTTTTAAAAACCTAGACAAAAATCCTTTCTCCATTCAAGTTTTACCAGTACAGAAAATTTAAACTCGATTTTCTCAGAACAATGGTTTTCTTAATCAGCCCGATGCTTTTTACCAACTTCGATGTAACTTTGCAATCGAACATCCAATAATATAATTAAAAGCAAGGTGTCATTATTAAGCTTAAAATATAATCTTTCAGATTAGACCAAAAAATCATTTTTCATTTTGGGACCCTGAAGGTACCTTCCAATATGACGGGTCACATATAACAAAATTGTTAGTTCTAGATTAAATAAATAAACATGATAAATATGGACTAAGGGGCTGCTTCAAAAGTCAAAGGGCCTGGGAGAGAAATTTTAAGATTATTGCATGTCAGTTAAGTTTTGACGTTTCTGTTTAAAGTTTAAAAAAATAAACTCTCAGAAACCTTCAACTGGTAAGTTTTAAATTTCTGTAAAATGAAAACGAAAATAAATAGTTTACTAGAAACTTTCTAAACACATATCAATTAAGTTGAACTGCATACCTTATTGATACAAACTTCATAACTTATCTCCTAATACCTCAGGCCACCAATTTATTGAACACCCCTCATACATTTGTGACTCTCCATCTCAAACGAGCCGTAAATGCAGCAAACTTAATTTTGCGCTACAGGGGAAAATATATGTCAAGGTCATAATTTGCTGAAATTGATTTTTTGACAAATTCACAACCAGCAAAGTTTCATTTCAAGAAAATAGTCTGAAATATAAAATATATCTGTATATTTTGAGGACAATCAACAGAAAATATAGGGCTTACTGATCTTTGAACTTGTTTCTTATTAATACATTTCACTCCCTGACAACCTTTGATGGACCATAACTTGACTTCAGTTCATTTAGGTCATTTTAATCATTATAACATTGTGGAAAGAGGCTCCATTTATGGCTCGTTTGGGATGGACAGACACATTTTATGTAACATTTTTAATAATAAAATTAATACATTATGCAGTGTTAATTTACATAATTGAAAACAAAATCTAATTTGTAACAAGATTTCTGCAGGGACAAATTTTATATTTTTCTTTCTATATTTAGGATTTTGGATATTTGTTAAAATTATTTAAAATGTGTCAACAACTTTTGCATAATGAATTTCTGTGTTATTTGTGTAAACAGCATTAACAGTAACACATGTGTACTTTATTACTTTATAATTGAAAGAATTTATCAGAAATGATTAATAAAGGGATAATGAACAGAAAATCATAAATGAGAAAGTTACTACCAGGCATTAAAAGATTATTAATAGAAAGTTCTGATTTAATGTTAGCAATACAGCAAAGAAAAACATCGATATAAGCAAAAACCAAGACAAACCTTGGTTTTTTTTTTTTTAATGAATATGCTATCCTCGGGTAGACGAAGCAATGAGAATTAAATGCCTTGCCCAAGGACATAACCCGTTGGCCGTAGCGGGGCTCGAACTCACGACCTACTGATTCGGAGTCCTGCTGTATTCCACTAGACCACACGAGCTCCTGTAACTCACCAACGGATGATTAAATCCAATAAAAGTATATATTTCTAGAAGTGGATTTGCATACTGAACATGATGCGTTCCTAGATATTGCTTTCTATATTCTAAAAAGCAAAATGTTTCGAAAAATTACCAAAGCAAAATTTAGTTAGCTTTCCCGTAAAATTTGGGCCAAAAACATGATTTTTGGACCTTAGGGCCAAAATGACACATTTTGGTCCAAAAATAACCTCACCATCATGTTCAGTATGCAAATCTGCTTCTAGAAATGTATACTTTTATTTGAATTTAATTATCCGTTGCCGAGTTACAGAGCAAACGAAGCGTTGACAGGGCCCTTAACCGTGTTGTTTTGTTATTTCTGATCATTTTATTTACTTCGATCAATCAAGAAACATGATTAGTTTTTGCTATATGGGGTTCTCTTATAGCCTATGGCTGATAAATAATTCTCAGAAATTACTGTTTTGATTTTTAAAATGTTGTTGTTGACACAAGTAATTTCATTTTCAACTATAGCACTTCATTAGATAATACACATGACTGATTATAATAATTCTCATGCCATACTTAATGAAACAAGCACAATTAAGCACTGAAATTCAGCATTGTTTAATTGATAGAACATTTCTTTGTCTTTAATCTGCAAAAAGCGAATACCGTATACTTCTATGTGATCGCAGCCTCAGGGTCAAAACATAGTCGGCCTTCAAACTAAATTTTTGCGACCAAACATTTGGTTGTGACTAATTTTGGTTGTGTACTAATCATATTGATACACACTGTAAACTGTTATTTATCAAATATCATATTATTTGTGATGCGATCTGGGAAAACCCTTTACATGGTGCAAAGTTTACATTTTGAGTTCTTGGTTCCATAAGAAAGCTATAATTATTCTATTTTAACACTTTTTGTTTCAACCTTCTAGAGTGCCCAAGCCCAAAGTTACAGATGTTTGAAGTTGATAAAAAATCAAGAAAAACATAACAAAATTGGGGTTATTTTCTTAATTTCTGCAAAATTGTCCCCAGCGACATGTGAAGGGTTTTCCCAGAGCACATCACATTTGATAGACAAAAATTAGTGCCCTTTTTTTTCTCTTCACATTTAAGCAAATTGTCACAGCCTGTTAGTGTCATTTCTTATGGTTAAAAGTAAGCAAAAAGTGAGAAGTCTTATATGTTATATTACATTTCGTTATTTGATTCTTTGCAATATTAAGGAATCTCTCGTGAGAATTGC
This sequence comes from Ophiothrix spiculata, assembly GCA_000969725.1. Lineage (NCBI taxonomy): Eukaryota > Metazoa > Echinodermata > Ophiuroidea > Amphilepidida > Ophiotrichidae > Ophiothrix > Ophiothrix spiculata. The sequence continues at coordinate 210,687 of JXSR01S035224.1, forward strand.
AATGAAGTAAATGCAAGTCTTTACAGTGTACACAAATACAAATTAATACTTTGAAAATATTTGGAATTTGCAAAAATCAATATATTTTGTCAAATTGTAAGATCTTTTATTGTTTTTGTATCGCGTGAATTGGTAATTTGACAATATTTGTAGTATTTTTTCCATTTTTTGTTCTATTTTTGTATCTATTAAGTATAAATTAGATGAATTGCATGTTTGCCTTTTCCATGTGGGCCACATTATTACAGTAAAGTCATCACCGAATTAGATTCAATATAAACAATATTACAAAAAACATTACAATTGAAGTGTGTTTTCCAAAACTCACTTAGTCCAATAGCTGCCACATGCTTTATTTTGATTGGGCATTTTGTGCATAGAACTAGAATCGGTTGCAAAAGCTCACAGAATATGACCAAAATTTACATCATACTGATCAAAATTTTATGAAAGCACTTTAAGAGCTTGGTCACAATAATTGTACGAACAGCTTACGAGCAGTGTTTAGTCCGTTTAACAGGACCATGAGCAGTGAGTAAAGCGAGCAGCAAGGGCGTCACGTGGTCCTATTAAATGGACTAAACACTGCTCGCAAGCTATAAATACACGTACATGAGATGATAAAACACTACAAACATGCATATTTCTTGGACCAAGTGAGTTTTGAAAATCTCAGTGATCATCAATGGATATGACCAAAATCAATACATACACACATCCCCAACCAATAGGATAAAACATTACAAACATGCGTATTGCTTGGACATTTTGAGTTTTGTTGGGAAATTTTCCTCTGTTATGTCTGACCTCTGCAAAATGAGGTAAAAAAATTGTCACAAATTAGATTATGGACGGAGAGATTTTTTTGTTTTGTTCAAAATTCATGTTAGCTATTGGACTAAGTGAGTTTCCAAAAAATACTCTTCAATTCTTCTAGTGTATGCTTCAATTGTCAATAACTTGAATAATGTCATTCCAATCTTTGATAATTTTAGTTTTAGTTTGACTATCACATGATTGAGTAAATGGTAAAACCATTTAACAGACAGCCAGCCATATGCTAAAAAGTCTTTGAAAAAATGTGGGTCTGGGCATTTTTTGTTACAAGCATGCACCCATGCTAGATTAAGTCCCTATAGGGTCAGCTTTCACACCAGGGGCGGTGCTAAAAATAAAAAT
>JXSR01S035226.1:19212-30686 GCA_000969725.1 Ophiothrix spiculata
CGAGTTTCACGAAAATCCGTCGAAGCATATACGAGAAGAAGCATATTTACGAAAGTTGAACGATAGATAGATAGACCGATAGATAGATAGACATGATCATGGTTCTATGAACCCAGGCACTGCGTGCATGGGTTAAAAATGGGGAAAGGGAACAATTCAATGAAAACAAAAAATTTGCTACCTCCAACAAGGAATGGCAAATCCACTCCCAAAGACAGTACAAAAACTATACCTGGGAAATATAAGCAACAAGAACTAATTGAAGAGCATGTGTGGCCAAGCGAAAAAAAAGCCCCGTCTCAAGTCAACGTGTTGTGTCCTTGGGCAAGGCACTTTATCCTCATTGCCTGGGGTGGATGTCTGTTATGTTTGTATAGGTGATACAATGTTACAATATTGGCGCTGATTTAGCTGTGGACTACATAATTGCATTGTGTTTGTTTAATAATGTAAAAATTCTAGCAATTTGACCTGCGGGTCAAGAATAGAATTGAAATTAAACCATAAAAAAAGCTCTCAAGGTCAATACGATAAGGTACTTACTGCTTTTCTAAGAGCCTCAGGCGCTGTCCACTTGATGGGGAATTTGCCGCCCTCTTGGTTAAGAGATGCTTCTCTTGACAGACCAAAATCAGAGACTTTGGCTACATCAGCTTCTGATATGAGGATGTTCCTTGCTGCTAAGTCTCTGTGGACGAGACTCTTGTCTTCTAAATAGGCCATTGCTGAAGCTATATCACTGCAGTGATGAAAAAGCAGAAATGGAAGGGAAACTTGTCAAAACTAACACATTTTTTTATTTTGCATATTTTTGCATTATTTATTTCAGTAGTCTGGATTTAAATGAACAAGCCTTGATTCTGTGAGAAAATTCTGTGCTTTTTTAAGCAATGGTAGGAAAATTAAAGAAAAAAGAGATTCTAACTAAAATTGCAATATAAATCCGGAGGTGTATATATTTACAAACAACTATCATCATTTTCAGAGTCACAAGTATTGTTCTTTCTAATTTTCAAAATGAATTTATCTATTCAAAACTAAACCAAACACAGCATACTTAAGACAACCAGAATGTACATTAAAGAAAAAAATCATCGCAAAAAATTGTTGGACCAACACAAGCTTCAAACAAACGATTCTTAAGCTTTGTATTGAACTTAAAACACTGTCCTCTACAAAGGATGTATTTTGTGAGATTGGTTGATGTTTATTACTGAAATAATCAATTAAGGCTAATGCAAGTCGCCAGGCACTTTGAAAGAAAGAAGTAGTCATTCAAATATTAGATCATTACAATCCTTGAATGGCTTCACGGACAATCAAACTATAAAGATGGGACGAAACACATGTTCCTTTATTGGCTTGGCCAACTAAAGCAATTGTTTGTCTCTAAATTGATTAATTCCCTTATAGATCAATGATAAATACTAGAAGCACTACCTAGAGCTGTGCCTCTCATCAATCATAGCAACCTGGATGACCTTTCATATATTTTATGATAGCAATGTCACATGGTGAAATCGTGGAACTCCTTAACTTGATGGCAGTGTTCCCTCTAAGATTTTTAAGCTTGCGCCAAATTCAAAAAATTTGACAAAGTTGAAGAGGTACTTGCACCACAAACACATACTGAGGCTCAAAATTGGGGAAAAGGTATACTTTAGGTCCCATCAAAAACTTCACCTGGGACCTGACCCTAACTCACTAACTGGGACCAGACCCTAACTCACTAACTGGGACCAGACCCTAACTCACTAACTGGGACCCGACCCTAATCCTAAACATACCCTAACCTGAACCCTAACCCTAAACCCTAACCCTAAAATTTTGGATGGGACCTAGAGTATACTTGGTCAAAATTGGCTAAATAAAGCAAAAAAAACCCATCTTTATCACTCAATTTTCGAAACCTGTTGTGCCAAGTTTTCTCCGTCTTTTGCGTCAATGGGGCGCCATACCTAGCACCATAGCAGGAACACTACTTGATGGTATAAATGTCAATGCTATCCTTACCATGCAAAGTTGAGTAAATGTTTCTTTTGGATGACATTTCTCCCTCTTGACCTGAGGTAATCCACCAAATTGCCCTGTTGGTTGAAAAAAAAACACACTTCTGCTTTATATGTATCATAAACAAATAATACAAAGCCTTTCATTGGCAAATAACTGTCTTTACAATTCTATTAGATATATCCTGTTTGTTCAAAGAAAATATTAGTGCTCTGGGTTCGTGTCACATGAGATCGCATGATCCTTACCATTATTACTTTTTGTATTGCATGAGAACAAACATCAGGGGCTAATAAATTATCACTTTGTAGAGACGTTAATAATATTGTATTATTATAAAACATGCCTGTTGTGTGGATAAATAAACAATTTGTCAATCAAACAGGTAATACATAAGTTAATATGACATTTTATCCTTTAGTGTACATGATTTCTGTAATCTCATTGGTCAAACATATTTTAGACAAAACCCGTATTCATGGTTTTCAGAAAAATTACCAAGCCCTGAATAAATCTTGTATTCCGTGACTCTTACACAAACTCAATACTGCTAGTTATTCATTGAACTGCTAATGTGTTTGTGAGTTTTTTAAGCTGCTGCGTAAGAGACTAGTGCATTGCGTATGTAATGCAGCGTTAACGCAGTGGTATCATCGCGAGTGTGCACGCTCAAATCAGCATGTGCATATCCAAACAAGAGCACCGCACAGATGTTACTCAGGGTTTTCAATGCTTTGTTTACAAGACTATGTTATAACTATTACTGTTTTTGATGGTAGGTTTACGAACGAGATTGCACAAATCACATGCACTTTCAGGATACAATCGTTGCACCCTGCTTGTTCTTATGAAATATGGGAAATATCTAGGTTCTGGTGCCATATTCCATTCGGCCTGACGGCTCATGGAATATGGCACCAGACCCTAGATATTTTCCCGTATTCTGTGAACATGCAGGGTAACTATAGTATTTGAAGAGAGAACTACATGGAAGACTTTCCAGCCTGCTAGCAACATTTTTATTTTAATGTGTTCACTTGCTACAAAATAACTATCATAGAGACATGTTATCAATAACCAAACCCATGCCAGCATTCTATGAAAAGTGAAAAATTCACTCCAGTAACAGCAATTCTTTAAATATAGAAAATATAAACCTTCCCATTATTTTACAAAGGAAATGGAAATAGTTGACAAAATATTTGACATATGTGATTTGAGTTAAAGTGATTAGCAGACATGGTATGTGTACATAGCAATAACAAAGTAAGGAAAGCATAGTCAATCGCCTACATCAACTTTTATCTTTTTTAATGAACATACCTTTGACATGTATTCAAGTAATATATATAAAGGATTGCCAAGGGCCACGCCCAGTAACTGCACAAGGTTAGGATGTTTCAATGTCCTGTGAAAATAACAATGGAAAAGGGCAACATTTAATTTACATAGGAAAAGAAATCACAATATGGTTATACATGAAAAAGTGAAACATAAACAGCTGTTAATACTGGTATCCATAAGGAAACAAAATACTTGAACATATAAAAATACTGTGTAAGGCAAATAAAAGAAACAAGTTTGTTTCCTGTGGGTGAGCAAAAAAACTAGCTAGCTCAAATCCTAATTGAAAATCCACATTGGTGATGAATTTTTAGTAAGAAACCTGTGCGGTTTCGATTGTTTGTTGAAGAGAAAACACTTCTCTAAAATCAATTTTGTAATTTTCCACGTTCTTTTTATCAAATTGGCTATTTTGATTTTTGTTTTCTTAAATATCAAAATGAAAAATAAAAATGTGCACAAATATGATGCTAATATGAAGTGCTCCTGGCCCACAGGAAACAAACTTGTATTTTTTTGGCTTATGACAATACAATGCAAACTTGTTAACACAAAGAGAAAGTTCACAGGAATTAGCATTTCGTTACATGTTATCAGAACTACACTCCCTGTCAAAAGTGTTTGCGGACAAAACCTTTAACCAGCCATATCCCGAGAACCGTTCATCATTTGCGTAATTTTTACGGATTTACATTTAACATATATAGATCTAAAAAACTAAACAGGAATTGCATTCACCGCATTTGAAAATATGGTGTGCTAAACACACTGTATACTTTCTTCTGCACATTCAAAAAATGGAGTTTAAATACATAACTACACATTTCTTGGAAAACTTTTAACCGAAAAATGTTCTTTACGGTTACACGGTGATAACGAGCAATTGAATAATAAACTACACTGGTACAAATCAAAAACTGTGGGTGGTGTATTTGTATATAGTCCAGGAAATCAGCCATTTTTATGGTTATGGAAGATCAAATATCAGAGAAAACATGGATGACTTATATTGGATATATTAGGCACCTATAAAAAACACGATTTTTTTCTGAGTCTTAGTCGTTTCATATGATAATTACAGTTGGAGTGTACGTGTTATCTAACAAATTATGTAACGTAAATGATATTCTTGGAAATTGATATTCTTGGAAAAAGTACTACGCATGATCGGAAATTTCATGTTATCAGGTTACATGTAAACGAATTGCCACTGTTATCAAATTTGAGTGCGCAAACAATTACGATTATCCGGGTACCCCAGTGGTCGTACAGCTGCTAATTTCTCCGACTACGGATATCTGATTCTTTGTAAGCTCAATTAATTCTTTTACAAGACAGTAATTGAGAACATGCATTAATAGTGTTTCTTAGTTCCTATACATCTGTTGCTGTTGGTTTTTCTCTCCCCCCCCCCCCCAATACTACAATTGGTGAATGTATTTAAGATCAGGAGCAAATTGCAAAGCTTAAAACTCACTGCAGTAGTTCAAAGATAACAAGACTCACACTAGAAATCTTGCCATATTTTTCACTTTGAATCATTTTAGTTCTTCGCCTTTGCGTGATGTGTTTTATAAATTTTTGAACTTTAGTAGTAATATTTTTGTAACACCTTGAACATCCAACTTACGTCATGACTGAGGCTTCTGCTAGAAACATTTGAGCTGCTTTTTCATTATCTTTGAGTTGTTTAATGGCTACCTTCTTCCCCCTGTAGCTACCTTCAAGTACATCTACAACAAAACATGCACAGAAAATTATTACACAAACTAGCCCTTATCACAACTTTTTCAACACACACTGTTTTTTATACATTATTGAAATGTCCCACTAGAATTTAACATACTTCTTTTCATCATTTTCAAATTCACATCAAATACCAAGGCATAAGATTGCATTATTCAGAAAGCTATTAAAGCTCTTAAAAGTGTTTAAAAATGCCTCAAAACAGGCTGAAAATTTCAAGTTCAAATGAAAAAAAAAAGACGAAGCAGGAACAATATCTCATTCCCCAATACCAAATAGAGTGAGTAATTATATAAAGGTTGCTGGTAACAAAAAACACAAAGGGAAGTTATTATAGCTACAAATGTTATCTACAGAGATGTAACACATGAACAATCAAATTTAGTGAAATGGGTAAAAATGCCCTTTAGGCAGAGCAGTTTCCTGTTATTTTGTACTTGGTTTAATTTCCTGAAAATAAAAATATTTTGTGTAAATTTCCTGAATTCAGGAAATTTCCTGAAAAGTTACATCCCTGTATCTATGAAGCTGTTGATTTTAGCCCGTTTTTGGTCAAATATTTTCTGATTTCTTTTTTATTTCACATTTAGAATATTCAAAACAGACTATTAGAAGATTACAAAAAATGAAATCACAGTAGGTAAGCACTGGAATGCGTTATTGTTGGGTAACTGGTATACAAAATCGTAAATTTTCTCAAATCAAATCAATACAAATCACTTTTATGAAAAACTATGACGTTACAACAAGATTCCAGGAAGTTGGAGTGGATCCGATGACTTGTGATCAAGGCATCAGCCAAGTTGGCGCAAAGCTAAAGAACGCGAGTGAAATTTTTATTGGATTTGTCAAACAAAATGATATCTATGATTGTCACAATCCTACAAAATGCATATATTCACAAATTTCCAAATAACACATAAACAGGGGTATTCTGAGTGGCTGCAACGTGTGAATGCATTTAAATAACTTTGGTCACAACGCCTCGTGTCCTTTCAGACACGTGCTGCGTCAATTAGTAGTAGTAGTTAATTTATTATTACCAGGGTTATAGCTCCAGTGGCTGGCAGTGGTCGGTACAGTAGTAGCCGGCACTCAGGTAAAAAAGCCACCACTTGGTTTAATTTTTAGGTTGAATAATCACCACAAATTTGCTTCAAAGCTCATTTTTGGAGTATTTTACAGTTGTTTGGAAAAAAATAAAGAAATCTAATGAAAATTGATCACATTTTAGCCGGCATTAACTTAAGGCTAGCTATAACCTTATTATTACTACTTCTGGTAAATGTAAAACAACAAATTGTCTTATAACTTGATCTTGCTGGAGACTATAATTTAAGCATTATTGTGGAGATCATTTACTTGCGTATGACTGCCCAGTGGCTATCAAATGCTTTTTGCTTGTTCAATTAGATATGTATAAAACACTGAACTTACCTCCAAAGTTCCCCCTTCCTATGAGAGCACCAACTGTGAAATCTTTTCTGTTAATGGACCAGCCAGCTAGAAAACAAACAAATATGCAAATTATACATGTGATATACATTTTCTTTCAGGAGTTCCAGTCAAAAAGCTATCAGATCGGCATGTGATAGAGGCTCCAAATTGAAAAATATCTCGGTGAGTATAGGTGGAGAAAAAAAAAATGTCAAAACAAACCCCTACAAACACCCCTTCACCTCCATTTCAGCTTGAGTGAAAATGTGTTATTTACCCAGATAAAATGGCTAGGCAAATAACTGGGATTGATTAATATTCGGTATCGTTGTGTTGCATCATAATCCACCATTACCAGGTCTACCGGATCACGCTTTTCACATTTGAACAATGATCAATCCGTTCGTAACACAAAACCAATGGAAAACTGATGCATGGCAACAGTAGGATGATCCGATTTCTACTGTATATGTAATCACTTCGATGCTGAATAGAAGATAATATAGGGCTATGAACTTGCCTTGAAGGGGCAAACACTTTATCTTATTCATTTGCCTTTGCAGAGAAATTGCTCTTATATGAACATTTTCACTAAAAAAGATATCGTCCTCAAAATTACTTTACAAAGGCAAAATTCTACTTCAAATTAATTATAAAAGTACAAATTAAAAATACAAATATAGAATAAATCATACAAATAATATTTAAATTGACTAGGAATTAATCAATGGACACTACAGTGCAACAAATGAACATTTCTGTACGTCAAAAATCTCTACTTACACTTGACAAATGAGTCTGAATCAACAGAGAAGTTGAGAGTTCCTTTCTTGGACAAAGGTTGAACAAGTCTTGAACATAGACCATCAGCGTCTGCTTCATAATGCTAACATGCAAATCAAAATAACATGTACAAATTAATGCAGGACATTTTTAATGTTAACAATACAGTAGCTGCCTTTTTATATTAAAGGGGCAATTCATGATCCACTTTTCATCCTGAAGGTCATCTCTATCAAAACTGAGGTTTCTTAGCTTATAAGAATCCTTGACTGGTGTATGTTACAACCCCCAAACCATTCTTGCAAATATGCTTGCATTTTTAAGAAAAGTGAGAAAGTGTGTCATTTTCTAATTACTGTCGGGGCCCCGACAATAATTACAACACAGTAGTCAATGCTGATTTTTAAAATGCTGAAAAACTTTAACGTGAAAACGAATAGTTGGAATCAAGCGAAATTTTCAGCATGCATTCATGTTGTACTCTTCTTTTTATTTAGCTAGAAAAAGGTGAGATTTTTATCGCATCAGAATCATGAATTACACCTTTAATGATACTTTGTTTCAAATCAATTTTGGATAGGAACTGCCAATCTGAACACAGCCACCTTGTATCCAGAAGTAGTGACAAGCACAGGATACCATGAGGTATGCAAATGCTGTTTCAAATCAGTAACCCACAATACTATCAATACTATGAATTTTCATGTTCAAAATCAATTTCAAACAACAATAATAGCCTTAGGCTTGACGTCCAAAGACATTCGCACGGCCGAGTGACATTCGCTCATGATATTCGCTCTGACTTATTCTCTAAAACGGAGAGAGAATGTCGCTCTCACTGCGCAAACATCATTTCAATCGATAAAAGCGAATGTTACTCGCGCATGTTGTAGTGCTATGATTATTGAATAAACAAACCCAAGAATATTTGGAGCGATCTTCGCTTCACTTCAATCCGAAGTGTAGCGAATGTCGTGAAACTTGTTAAGCAAATGTCGCTTCCCGCTGGAGCAAAGTTTTCTTGGTAGGGTGAGCGAATGTCACTCGGGCAAGCGAATGTCTTTGGACGCCAAGCCTTAGTATAGTATAGGTAGAAGTTCAAAGCAAGCATTTTTGAAAATCAGGGGGCTCCGTGTGCACACTGTACACCATATGCGCCAAGGCACAAGATAAATCTGATGTGAATGCTTGATCATTAACTAATGAAGATTAACACATCTTCAATGAATAATGATTTGTAGGTTTGAACCAGCTTATATATAGCTTGGCTTAAAAAATGAATGTCTCTAAAAATCATGACATGTATCTAAATTCATCAACTTTCTCCAACACCAATTATACAAATGCAGCATTCCGTACAAATGAGGACAATCATTTTACTATTACTGAACATAAATGGAACACTTACTTCAACTAATTTGGTAAGATTTTCAAAGTAGACTTCTTCATCTATAGTGAGTTTATTGTCTTTATAGATGACCCTATAATGTTCCACTTTGTCTTGGAAGACCACACACAATGTATAATCCCCAGGGAAATTGGTGCTCTCTCGCACCAGAAACAGACCATCTTTCCTGGGGATAAGGAGTTCCTCTGCTTCGTCTCTTGTGATTTTACCATGAAACCATCTGAAAAACAAGATAGAGAAAAGGCTAAAATGAGATTTACATAAACTCAAGATGGTCATGTAGCACAGTGTTGGTCTCACATCTCTTGTGGATAACTAAAAATAAATCGTCATGTGAGTGCAAGAAAGTTGTATCCGTAATAGCTGCCATAAGATATATTATTTAATACCTTATCACCAGAATCCATCAAAATATCCATGCCATTTGTCAGTGGTCTTGAAATCACCTGAAGAACCATTTAAAGAGCACTGACCGAAGGCTGGTGATTACACTACTCTATTAGTGTGCAATCCAAATTAATGACAAATAGCAGCTATTACAGCCACGACTTTCTTGCACTCACATGACGAAACATACTTAACAGATTTTAATCTAAACAGGAGATTTCAAACACCCTATACCATCCCACATAATTAAATGCTGAAACACCACAAGCTACATTTTGGGGAATCAGTTGCTAAAGGTTGTTCTAACGGCTACGGTGTCCTGCACAGAATTTGTCTAAAATTTCACAGAATGTGCAGAATGATGAAAAAAACTTGAATTCCAAATTTTGATTTTATTCCGTCAGAGCGTATTTGAGTTACGCTTTTTTTCATTTTCCAATTTCCCATAGACTTTGAACATGGCAAATTTGGCCACCATGAAAATTGCACAAAATTTGGCAAATTTCTGAAAAAAATACTATTTGCAAAATCATTTCTTTTGCCAATTTCTTCAAAACTAGAATATTTCGGATATCATGCACAATATGCATAACCATCTAGATGGACTTCCCAAGCGAATTGCAAAGTGTGAGGTCCATCAACTTATAACAGGGGGGAGCGGGTTGGCGCAGCGGTAGTTCCCTCGCCTTGCACCAATGAGGTCCCGGGTTCGAGTCCCGCGCCCGGCGCTTTATGTGCATTTAGGGGGGAGCGGGTTGGCGCAGCGGTAGTTCCCTCGCCTTGCACCAATGAGGTCCCGGGTTCGAGTCCCGCGCCCGGCGCTTTATGTGCATTTGGTTTTCGGTCCATGCTCGCTTCCGCAGGTTTTTCTCCGGGTACTCCGGTCTTCCTCCTGCATTCAAAACTGAATTTTAAAAACATCTTGGAGCCCTGTTGAAGATAAGCTTCCTTTAGCTTACTTGGTACAAGTACCAAGTTGGGTTTCCTTGGTGAAAGCCTAAACAAGGTGATAACAAATCCTGCCTTGGAAATCTAAGGTATGTGAAATGTGATACCACCCTCTAACTCAAGAAGGGGCAGGTTCTTTGACTTTCTTCTATTATTCAAGTCTTAAGTCAAAATTCACCAGTTATTACACATCACATCTATTTGATTAACTAGCATTGAATGGTCACCAATTTTGTATGTTTGCTTGTTTCTTATTCAGTCTTACAATGAAATAAATAAACAATATAGATAGAAAAATAAGTTACAAAATTTAAGTTAATGTATCTAATGTTAGTTGATGGACCTTGCACCAACGACACTTGCTTGAGAGGTCCATCGAGATGGACTAAATGTGCATTGCACATGCTGCATAAAAGACTTTTCTTTCTGCATTTTAATATCGGTTTGGACAATAACAACTTACGGCATAGTCTGTAGTTTGACGCCCTCACGTTTGTGTACATAGTTGACTGGGATCATACCAGTTTCCCCAGCTTCATTTCTTGCACTGTACCAGTTTGGATCCTGAAAATGGTAAATTATTGTAAGATAATGGTATTATTCATCTAAATACTGTGTTTCCCATCACAACCCTCCCTCCCTTTACAACTTTAACATCACAAGTAGGTATGTATGCACAAAAGAGGTTTAAGATTTAGACTGCCTTTAAAGTTAGACCAAGTCCAAGTCAATATTACTTTTGCCATAAAAAGACCTTTCGTAGCATTTTTGAACTGCAACAGCTTTCAAGATGTTATGGCAATAATGGTGAAGAAAAATATATTCAGCAGTGAAACAAAATTTAACTAGAACCAGGTTTAACTTTAAACCTGGTCTAACTCTTAAACTTCTTGTGCATATGGCTCAAGAAACCTGTAAAATATTTAATTTACATATTACATTCCTAAAGATTAGCAGCATAAGTAAATGCCTTCTTTGTAGGCCTGTTATCAATTGTCAAAAGTATCAACAGTCGCAAGACTCACAGATTTACAACATGTTGTTACTCTCAACAAGAGTATCGATACACAAACGATATTATATATATGGAATACAAGCAACGATTACCAAGATTATTCCTGAATCCATGTGCCATTGCATGATCGTGCGTGAACAAAAATCATCACGATGTCATCTAAAATTGTAAAATTTCAATCTAAAAGAGAGCTAAAAGAAGCGATGTGTGGGATATCTAAGGCTTAATTATTGAAAGGGAACTGAGAAAAGCCATAATTTATTTCTTCCACAAATGCAAAGTTACAAAATAAACACACGAAAAGATTCAATATATTATTTAACTGTACATTTAACATTGTGGAGGAGAACTGAGAAATAAGCATAAAGCCTGTCAAAGTCCCAGACTCCAGATATA
>JXSR01S035227.1:25215-40219 GCA_000969725.1 Ophiothrix spiculata
CATACTGTCGGTGAAGCGATCAAAATCAGATAATAATAATCAATTTTCTTTATAAAAAAATAAAGTCTTCGTAAAATTATGTAGGAGGTCGTCCTTCGTTCAGCTACATCAATCTCAAAGGAAATTCTCGTATAGTTACTGTTTTTTAGCATAAGCTATTTCTTCATCGTTGTCTTCATGTTGGTGATAGAACTACACGCAGCTTGCCGATTAATTGTTACTTTACTTCGTTCAGTTATCTTAAAGACCGTAACATTAATAATCTCTTAACATCATGTAAAGTCATTTGCGCTGTGTGGTTGGGTCATTTTTGTTTCATTTCCAAAGAAATAGGGAAAAAGGAAAAAAAAACTGTGATCAATAAATATGGTTGATTTAAATTGAGCTGCATGTATGCTTTGTTATTAAATGAGGCCATAAATTCATATGTAGTTACACGTTGGCCATTTGACAAAAACATTTAACGAACGGTGGAATAAGTGTAGAACGCTTTATAGTGAATATGTTAGATAAAAGGAAATGGACAAGATATGTCATGGGCTCACGTATGTTTACATTATGTTTTGTGTAGGGACTTTTTTGTGTAGTCTTAACTGCTTTTTGAGTTGTATAGGGCTTGGGGACCCTAGTGATAAAGGGGATCACCTGATCATCAGATGATTTGGTAATACTTTGTTCGAATTCTATAAATCATCATGGAGTCGCACACACGACTCATATCGATAAGAATTTAATTTCTCACCAACAATAACTTGGCGTAATAACATTGTTTACGATTTTTTAACATTTTCACCATTTTTATCCCGGCATGTTTACTGAAAAATAAAACTGAGGGCCCTTTTATTTTCTCACGACAGCGTCTTTTTCGGCCAACTTTTCCTCGACTTTTCTCGTGACAGGGGGCTGAAGCCCCATAGACCACCCCAACCCCCTTTGCGCATGCCACTGCACACCCTGCTTTTACAATATTAGTAATCGACGGAATGTCATTTATTGGGTATTAGAACCTTACCATATATAAAAAAAAATACTGTTTTTTGGATGGGAAGCATTGAAATGCTGTGACCAGTTTAATTCGATTTAGCTGAGACGAACCATCTTGATATCCAAGCAAATATGTCGTCGAAGAGCTATGAACTGCAAAATCAGAGCGACAATTACTCTGAGTCGACCTATAAGCTTTTCAATATGCATTGCCGCCAACTTTATAAACCTTTAATAAGGTATTGTAATGAATGTCTTAATTGAGAGTACTAAACAAAGTAACCTGCCATTCTACAACGATCCTCGTCAAACAGTCGTGATTTGATAATGCCTTTCAAGTATATTATGCTAAAGAGGCTGTTGCACTGGTTATCGACGAAGTGGTTTAAGTATTCTTACGTATTTCAATTGACTATAGACAGTTTGGATCAGCAAAAAATTTGCAATAATTGAAAGGAAGGATAAGAAACATGATCCCCAAAAGTGCTTCCTATATTCACCCTTCTCCTAATCGCACTAGATATATAGGAACATCGTGCAACAACAAAGTGAGAAGAATATTGCCAATCACGTATGGAATTTATATGCTGAATATTTGAGTTTCAGGATCTTTTTAGGGTTAAGTAGCTTAAGTTTTTACTTGCCTGTAGAGTTTCATGGGAATCCGAATAGCAGGTCATTAGATTATAAGTTAGAGACATTTGCATGATGAATCGTACATTTTGCAGAATCTCATACATGGTAATCTGTAAACCTACAAAGCACTATCTCTTTGTTATTTGTATTTTGTTTCTACCATCATTTCTACCATCTATTCATCATTGTTTTGAACAACTGCTACAAAATGTGTCACATTTAGTACCAAAAGACCGCATTTGACATACGGGTATTGTCTAATTCTCTAATCTTCGCAAATTGGGGGGAAAATATAGGGATAATTAGTTATTTTCTTTATCTTTGCACAACCAGTTTTATTTACAATTTACATAATTCACCATTTGTTTTAATACTTGTTGTCACATATCAGTTATTTTTTTCTGTTATGGAAAGACAATCATGGTCTATTTTAATTGAAATTCAAAACAGATTTACAAAATTAGAGGAACATTACTAAAGGTAATTTGTTTCTGATACACCCTGTTTATCAGAGTGTTATACAATCCGGATGGAAAATGTTGTAAATAAATACAGCATCGCCAAATGAATGAATGTTTTTCACGCCTATACGACCTAACGGAGTCATTCCTCAGAAAATATACATATTTGCACTTTACAAATCCTCAATTACTTTGTTCATAATATATGAAGTGAAAATCATACTCAAATAAAATTTGAAATTTTGTCCAATGCCCCTTTAAGATGAGCCACTAAAAATATCTGGCAATTGAAGCTTCCTCACATTTTAATAACTCGTTGTATACATAATTACACAAGTGTTCTCTGCTACTGATGGAAGTAACACAAGTTTCAGACACTAGAGATCAAGTTTTTAAAAAAGTTTTTAGTTTTTACAAAAACCGGATACCATAGACTGTGAACGTGGTATTAACATATCCCACCATTAAGACATATGAAAGTCACTTAGCGTGAGCTCTTCCGTTTGTTCGTTCTAGTTCATATTCATTTTTATACATCAATATAATCCTTTCTATAGCCCTTTATAATAATACAGTAGCTTGTAATTGGAACACTTTACAGTGCAGTCTTATAGCCGGCCATCCCTTTACTAGTTAGCATTGTTTACAATATATTACGTATAATACGTCCCCTTTAAGAATGGCAAAGTGTCTACAGGGTGTCCCAATAAACATTGTGCATGGGAATAGAGCTGATTTTCTCAGAAGTTTGTCTGGCTATCTTCTTGAAACACATATCACTTTAGAGTTCATGCCTGTGCCTATCATTGTTGAAAATTTCAAGCTAATCCATCGATGCAAACCGGAGATATGACTGATTTTGTCAGCTTGTATCATTTTCCTTCTGCACAATGGGAAATCCTGAAGTTAAGAATGTTATCAAAGAACTTCGAAAGGCTTCATACACACGTTTGACGCTTGAGTAATTAACATCGAAAACAGTCACCACGTAAGCCTACCTTACTTATATTCTTCAAAATATTCACCAAAAACAAATTGAACAGAAAGTTGTCTTAATTCACATCACACGTAACAACTCTAGATTCATTATTAGGATTAGATAAAGATAGAAAACTTCTTAAAAATTGCACAAACCCTAAGAGGTCTTTTAAAGATATATTTATATAAAGTTGGTTGCCCACATTGCTTCCCAACATTATGAAATATTGTATGCGCTTATAAATCGTATAAATTGATGACATGGTATTCTGCGTTTTGGTATAGCCAATTTATTGTTTTGAATCTTTTTTGACATCTCTTAGAGTTATGAATGTGTATCTTTTCTTCACATGTCCTATTTAAGCCCTTTCTGGTCAAAGCGACCTGTATGTCCTTCAATCTGTTTTCCTAGATGTTTTCCCTGCCTCTAACGACACAACATTCCTCTTCGGTGTCATAATGTTCGTACTTCACTTCTTCGTCATAAGGTTCATACTTCGTTTTCAATTAATCAAGCGTCAATGATGTGTAGCTCCTTTTAACATTTTGTTTAATGCTTCACCATAGAGATTGTCCTTGTGCAGAAGGAAAATGATACATGCTGACAAAATTAACGATACCTCTGCTTTGCATCGATGTATTTTCTTGAAATTTTCAACAATGACGAACAAAGGCATGGTCTTTAAAGTGATAAAAGTTTTAAGAAGCTAGTTTGAAGAACTTCTGAGAAAATCAGTTCTATTCCCATGCACAATGTTTATTGGGACACCCTGTATATCACGTCAATCTCTTGTTTCATCTGATGCAATTCCACAATCCTCATTAAGCAATTTGTTGAATGTTGGCGTATCAGATCTTAATTTACGACCTGCAATTGCATATCCATCCCAGACTATTAAAAGATAAGGTATTTGAATATATGATATCAAATGAACTAAATACTACTAACAAACGGAAATAATCTCCGACTAAGCACGCACTTAATATTTTATAAGGACGTGCTTCTCACTACTATGTAAGAAATGAGGAAATAACATTCTTAACGTCAGAATAATTTCATGCCTTTGAATAGAGATTAGTTAAATATGTAATATTTAAGACAAAGATATGGTTGGATAAAGACACGTTTATGAATATGATACATGAAATGTCACAAGGTTCATTTATATTGAAAAGAGACACGTGACGAGGTACATACACACGTTAACAATATGTGTTGTATTTTTTCTCATTTTAAACTCGAGTAAAGGTTATAAAGTCATTAAATTTACACGTCTTCATATGAACATATGAACGACAAATAAGAGAGAAAATTATAAATGGTTAAGCCTCGTCTTCTAAAGGGTGGGTGGGTTGACGGTTATGAGTGGTCACCCCACCCCAACAACGGATGATCGCCGATTGCACCAAAACGCACAACAAACACGTGTCACAAAAGGGGTCAGGAACACGAGGGTTAAGGCTTTCTTTTAGTGAGAGTGGGATCGGCCTTTTATTCTGCGACACCGATACATCAATATAATAACAGATTAGCATATCAGCTTACAGGTACTAAAATGATATTGGATATTCAAAGTGACAATAAAAAGTGATGACCGTTTAAACAAAACGATATGCTTCTCATAATTGGTTTTTAAAAACATGAATATACGCAAGGTTGTGAATTTTCAAAATATTTCATCCAATGTTTAAATTTAGCTATTTAGTGAACGGAAATCTCACATAAAAGCAGATATGAAACGAATATCCCCTCAATCATTGTTTTATGTGCTGTCACTTGGTACCAAACATGTGCTGGTGAGACAATATGTCATAATCACTGTGTACTGTAAAAGGAAAGCTGTCTTGCTCTAGGCAGTAAGCAGCTGCAGAGTAACATTGTGTCATTTGTTGAAACGTGTTTCTTTCGCGGTTATATATCCATTATATGGGCATGTCCATGCTAAAAATTGCCCATCATGTTGACTCTTTAAATAATTTAAGAGTTGTTATTATTCAAATGACAAGAAAAGGGTTCAAATTATGGGTAGGTTTAATTAAATGTATACATAGTCCTGTTTTCAGACTTTGATGTGTAAAGTTGACATTGAAATTTGTGCACAAACTATAACACGATTAAGCGTAACGGGAATAACAAACATGTCACCCGCTGCGTTTTATAATTTATATAAAGATGCTTAGAATTTTTGTTGTCCTATTTATGCTTTACTTTGGAAGATATGAATAACATAGCCTAAATTAGGCATAGCTTTTTATTGTTGATGTTTTACAACTCCTTTTTGTGTAATGCGAGTAACCGTTAATTACTGATGAGCCACACTGAAAATAAAGATCAATCAATATTACAACTACCATGGATACAAATCCTACAATGTTGAGTACCTTCACAATAATAATAAAACTGCTGAATTGTTATATCAAAAAGCTGCAGCACCATGAGCACAGAAAAGTCCCAAGAATGTACTGCGCGTGTTAATGGAAACACCGTTACGTATTTTCCTTAACATCTTCACGTAAATAAATAGACAATAGAGAGATTGCGATTACCACGTTACACGGGACGGGATACAAAAACGTGAGCATTTTTAACTCACGTTTACGTTCTCGTTCGCGTTCGCGTTCTGAAAATCGCAAACTCCCCAATAACATTTTATGTGGCCCTACACAACTCCGCTGGATCCATATTTTGATGAAACTCTTTATTTTATTCGTACGCACCAATAAAATCATGGATTTGGACCATCATTATATCTTGATTTGTCACCTCAAAAATATCATATCTGCCTTATTCCGCATAAGTTAGTTATATTCTATTGGTAACGGAATAAATGTGAAACGCTTTGATCAATTCTGAAAAGAAGCGCTATATAAGCACCGACATTTATTTTATTTATTTATTTAATTGCGGGATGATATACAATGTACCAACACAATTTTAAACGCGAATATATAACAGTTGAGTGATTAGAATAAAGGTTCTTAAGCAAGCTTCATTACATACATACGATGCGCTTATTCTTAAGTAATGTCTAAAGCACATTTACAGAGTAATCTTAAAATAATAGATACAATAATTAAAACGACCGCAGGTGGTAATCGGCAATTTACCCTCAGGATGGATACCCTGAGGGCTCACATATGATTAAAGTTGAAATGTGAAACAAAAAATAACAAGAACTAGGTTGACTGCAGGCGAAATACCGGCAGCCTGCCCTCAGGGCGATGGATGTCATGAGAGCTACAGTGATATAGATGTGTTTATGAAGTATTTTAAAATTATACAAACAAATACAATAAATATCTCGAATACAATACAAAAGATATATGACCGCAGGTTGAAAACCGGCAGTCTTTCCTCAGGATGAATACCCTTTTGGTTACAGTTGAGAATTGTGAAACAACAACTTTTACAAAGTTCATGGATGCTATCGCTGTTTCTTCTCAGAGCTATGATAATTTGATGAATAATTATAACGGATATAAGCACTTAAATTACTTCATTGATTTTACACTGATGACAAATATCTCGACGCATAAAACGTGTCATTTTTATACACTTTTGCTTGTTTAAAAAAAAATAATTATAGTAAAAATTGCATATTAAAACAATACCTCTTCGTCGTTGTAATAGATTTTACAAGCATAGTGATTATTCTTAACCCTCGTCTAACCAGGGGGGGGGGGGGTTTCAACCCCCCCCCCCCCCTAAACGCAAAAGCAACCGATCCCAGGCTTTTGGGTAATCTCTTTTACATCCTTTGCTGTCATAATTCATTGCTATGGTTACAGGTCAACCTATATAGTTGGCACTAATGGTAAATATTGATAAATGAGTGTTAAGGATGTTTGACTTGATACCATAGCAACGTTTGATCAGATACATTTGAAAATATTACTTTGTGTAGACAGTTTTGCATGAGGAACATGTTGAGACTATTTTCAGCAAAAGCTGACACTTTTGAAATTTCCGATCCCCATAGGGCTGAATGCGTGACCCCGAATGACCTTTTTACGTTTTGGGTTATAACTCGAGAACCGAACATCGGAGATAGGTAAAACTATACTTTTTCTACATCCTTGTGATGAGAGGAACACATTGGTATGGTTTTGAACAAGATTTAACCCTCTGTAATGGTGGCCATTTTGAAAAATGGCTGCAATTTTTGTTTCTAGACAAAATCTGAGATGCCCCTATATCTAAATATCCTTATTACCACATGTTTAACTTATGTCCAAAGTTCCATACTTTTATCATCAAAAGCACAATTGTTATGGCTATCTGCAGTACTACAATAATTATTTGTTCAAGTAAAAAAATGCGGGGTTGTATTTAACGATCGTGTTTAATTTTAATCATATTTTTCGATAGACAGTCAAATTATGTAAACACAATAAATGCTTATCACAAACTAATGAATAAAAAGATAACGAAAAATAAAGTAAATTAATTACCTCATATCAATGTGCATTCTTATATATGTATGTTATATTCAAAAGATAACTTATTAACAATTCTTTTAACACTTATTCTCAATTACCGAAGCGCTTTTGCGATTAACCGGTGTTCTCAGAGAAGTTATTGTTGTTTAGTCTGGGTGAATTCATTTGACAGATAACGTCAAAGAAGTTTTTTTTTCACAATGCTCCTTCTCCTTTTCATAGCTTTGGTCAGCATATCACAATTACACATCGTCTGATAATGCTGGTCAATTCGAAAATTAAGTGAACGAGTGAGAATATAGCAGAAGTCTAACAATATTGTGTGTTTATTAAAAGTGGTCACATCTGTGTATACATATAATCAATATGTATATATTATGTAGTTTTTCTTGATAAAAAAGAAACGTGACATTGGTTTTCTGTCAAAAAAGAGCAAATCATCCTGGACTTAATCAATACTGCCTAAAGTCAACATTTTACTATGTTAGACAACAGCTGCAACTAAAGACACTCACACGTCTTCTCTGCGCCCTTGAATTGCTTAAAACATGTTTCGATATGGATACAATAAATATATCAGCCTGATGCCAAACACGACACATTCTGCTGTCTTCATATATCATATGTAAGTTCCCAAATCCTGTCAATCATATTTTCAAACAATAAGTCTATACAGCCTAGAATTTTCAAGAGGGTTTACAATAAGAAGTGGAAGCGTTGTTTGAATAATACTACGAACATTATATCGTCAAGATCCATATTACCACTTCTGTTTGTATATAGACAACGTGCACTGCATACTACTATTCCTTGTGACCCGTTATATCTACCACTGATTTTACTGTATGAAGAACATAAATAGGGAGAGAGAATAATCTCAGTAAACCCTGAAAGAAATCAGCATATGTGATTGACACCCCCAATATGTAAACAATTTTAACATTCAATATAAGGCAAGTTTTCTTACGTTATTTTATGCGTGGTTCTTTTTTCAGTATCGTAACTAGGGGTGGGGTCAAAGGGGCACGTACTCCGGGCGCCACCCGCACGGGGCGCGGACGTGACAAAAAAGAAAAAGGAGCAGAGAAAGAAAAAGTAGAACAGAGAGGAGAAATAAGGAGAAGAGCAAACAAAAATGAAAAAAGGACGGAAGAAGGAAGGAAAAAGGGTGAAAGTGGCGGGTTGTGGTGTGTTAGGGGCCTGAGTCACTAAATTCAGTAGGCAACTTAAAGGAAATAAGTACAGTTAGTGGAACTAGAGAGGGACAGTGAAAGAATTTAATCTTTGGCACATACGGCTTAAGAGGGTTGATATGACATGAAAAACATATATTACGATTATACTACTGCCTTGAATTAAGCCATTTACAATAATATATTCATCTTAATTACTTAAGAAAGAAATATCACGATATTAAATCGACCAACAACCCCACACAATAACAGTTCTTTATAACCCTAACCCCAAATACCTAACCTCCAACTGACCACCACTTTCGAGTAGACCTTAACTAAATATAATAACATTTTACTTACATTTTACTCATGAAATGCCTTCTCCTAAGGTGCAAAATGTGAAGAAGCTCTCTGGCTTCGGGGAAAATTTGTATTTAAAAAACATAATTTAGGTCAACATGGTCAATTGAAATGAAATCAGGATTTGTAAAGAAATTAACCATGTTTAAAAAAGGCCTGAGTCATTATTTTTTCTTATGGGAATATAAAACAAAGTATTGGAATCATGATTGGGAGTGAAAATAATCATCAAAATCAAACATAGAGTTGACAATGACATGGTAATATACAATTCTCATAGGCATTTATAAGCACAAGTTTAACCCTCGTCTACTTTATGTAAATAAAGGGTTTTTTTACATCCTTTCCGATCATTTTGATGAAAAGGTACCACCTAAGGTTGGGTTAAGGTAGGCCGTCAAAGTTCAGTTGTAGGGGGGTTGTTGAGGCTCTGGAAAATTTCAAGTCGCCATTTTGAAAAAATATATTATTGCTATGAAGCTGAAACTTGCAGGGCATGTTCAACATATCATTGTCCTTCTTTATTTTAAAAAAGCGATGAAAATCCGTTATTTTGGTTGCCATTTTTGCCATAATCCCGATTTTCCGATCCTGACAAACTTTATGACGTCATAATTACGTAACCCCCTTGGCCGATTTTTGTAATCTTGGTATCGTTGGATAAGGAAGGACCATACATAGGTATTTATAGCAACCCCTTGGGTAGACATGTTACAAAAAAGCCTGGGTAAACCAGGGTTAATGTGTATAAATCCCATCGGAATGAAGGAAACAAAGATGAAGGTATTTTTCTGCCGATTTATATCATTTCTTCCGCTTTTGAAAGTATACTAAATCTGCTTAATTAAAACAACAAAGAATTTTATTATTTGGTACTTTTATCAAAGTCAAGGTTATTTGATCAAAGTCAAAGATAATCCGTGCACATTTTTTTTTTGATTCACGTAGTATAAGTGATATAATAACTCTAATCATGATTAGTGTTATGTTTTGTTACTCTATTAAGTGGAGCGCCTTTGACTTCATACACAGGATGGAAAATAATGAAACAGAGTATAAAATAATTTATGCAGGCCTGAATGTATGTCATTCGAGAGCTGGGAATATTAAGTTAAAGGATGTAGGAAATATATTTAAAGTTGGGAGATCAAAGTCAAAGACGAAGATGTAGGAAACTCAATTTTTAAAATTTACCACTTTCCTTTCATTTCTTCGGAGCACCTCAGACAGTGTTTTGCACCTGATTATTAGAGAGTCACGTCAATTTCAATGTGTTTCTTACTGGATCAAATCTGTCGCAGTTATAAAAAAGTCAATGTCTAGATGTAAAATGGCAATATTCTGCTATCTAGGATTATTCTGTATAACTTGTAGACTAGGTGAAATTCTTACAAAGAGACTTGGAAAAAATAGTTTTGTATTGTTTATAACTTCTTAATCATATCTCTGTGTTCCGTTGCATTACAGATAACTTGAAAGATACAGCATTAATCTACTAAAGGTTTCCATGTTTATTGCAAAGTTTACATGATACCTGTGGGTGAGTATTTTCTTATCAAGTTAATAGGCTAGTAAAAATTAAAAAAAAAATAAGTCAAACAAATTGCAAAAGTAATGATATTTACAGGATAATATCAGACAAATATATACAACAACTAGTCAAAAATCTAGAAAAATCTAGTTGGTGGAACAGTGATTAATTTGCATAAAACAAAATGGCTTCCAAAACAGGGGTTACAATTTCAAAATTGGTTTAATCGTGTTAAAAACCATTGTATTGTGTTCTACTTATCACAAAGAATCAGAAAAAGTATACTTTTACCCATCTCCGATGTATAGTTAATGAGTTATATCCAATTATGTGAAAGGTCATATCAGGGGTCACACAATAGGTCCTATGGGAGACACAACATTCAACATTGTCCGGTTTTCTTCAAAATGGTCTCAAAATGTTCCTTTCGCAAAAGTGTCTACATGAAGTAATAGTTTAAAGTTCTTTAGACCAGTGGTTGCTATGGTAACAGGCAAAACAAAGTTTATATTTACCATACCATTGGAATCTAAAACCCCAAGTTTACTTTAATCTGTAACCATAGCAAAAGTACATCTGAGCCATTGCTAATTACTACTTCATGTAGATAGTTTTGCAAAAGAAACAATTTGAGACCATTTTGAAAAAAATCGGACGATTTTGAAATGTTGGTCTCCCATAGGACATATCACGTGACCCCTGATATGACCTTTCACGTTTTTGGATATAACTCATTAACCATACATCGGAGATGGGTAAAAGTATACTTTTTCTGATTGTTTGTGATTAGTGGAACACAATAGAATGGTTTTTAACACGATTTAACCAATTTTGAAATTGTAATCCCTGTTTTGGCAGCCATTTCGTTTTATGCAAATTAATCACTGTTCCACCAACTAGATTTTTCTAGATTTTGGACTAGTTGTTGTATATGTTTGTCTGATATTATCCTGAAAATATCATAACTTTTGCAATTTGTTTGACTAATGGCCATAATTTTCATTAATTTTCTTAGCCTATAATGATGTTCATCCATATCAATTCCGTAAATGCCACAGTATACTACAGTGTGTCATATTAAACATGCTGCAAACTTTGACGTTTTTCATGAGAAAGGACAGTACAATTTTGGATCAACTAAAAGACGGTACTTGACATTTTTACAGAAGTTTTTTTTTTTTTTTTTTCTTTTTAAGTTATGACAAACTTTGTAACGATCCTTTAAATTAACTTGAGCTGATTTAAAAATCAACTGTAAAATCAACATGTCAGCCATGACTAACTGTTGAATGTATGTGGCAAAGAACATCACAAAGTTAGAAGAAAAATAAGTATCCCCTTTAATGAGGATCGGTTGATATAAAGTTCTTAGGTCTGGTTTATATGATACTTTATATGCTGTTTCGACAGCTTGGCGGGTCTGAATAATAAGTTCTGAGACCACTTTGTCTTCCACTATGTCCTTGGTTTCTAATAACAGTTGTGACTAAAATATTATTTGTTGACATTTCTCATTTCTGTAGATCGTTTTTAAGCAATTTAAAGAGTATTAAAATATCATGAAGATCATATTTAATCGGAAAGTCTACACCTGTCTTAAAATTAAAAAACAGAGTGAGTGAGTGAAAAGTACATGTTTTCGGATTATTGATTGATTGATGACATTGATAGTAGTGTAAGTGATTGTGTAGTTTCGTCATATACTTTATCCATTTGACAAACCTCATCTAATTAGGGGTCGCTTCAAAACTCAATCGGTGGCTGACCGCCTGAAACCGGTTGTTATTGGCGATTGCCATTGTTCATAAAAATAGCAACCGCCCAGAACCGACAGTTTCGGGCGGTCAACCGCCGGTTGAATTTTGAAGTGATTCCTTATTAGTGTGTTTAATCTCACAACAAATCACACTAAGGCACATTTTGATGTCTTTCTTCAATATTTTGTTTTTATCTCAGGACAGGATTACTTAGATCATTTCAGAAACGCGTATTTCGTCGTTACATTTTTAAAGGGACATGCTATACAATCAGTGGAATTACTGTACGACGCATCTTAGAATACTTAAAAGCAGGTTATATTAACAGAGTAAAACCAAAGCAATGGAAAAACAATTAAGATATGGCATCTTCAATCCACCAACGAGTAATGTTGAACAAGATTAACTATTAAGACAAAACTTAAAATGTTATTCTACGTTTTCAAACTTAAATTTGTTCCTATAATTATCAATCTGGTACATCGTATTCACTCTTCGACATAATGAGATAAATACCAACTCTAAATGCATATCTTTGCCAATAGCGTCACACAAGTATGCTTCTATTTGGGTTTTCCTTTCCTTTGAAAACAGTTGTTGTGTTTAACCAATATTTCTACAATAATCGGCATATATGTTTTTATTTCAAAAAAGTTATGTTGATAGTAAGTAACAAGCATACTTTAAATGGAATAGTATATTTTTAAAATATCATCTATGAAACAGAAATTATGAATACGTAGTTGCCATTATTGATTGATAGGAATATAACGACATGAAAAGAACTCATTATTGTCACCAATTTACAAATGTCTTCATTTATCAAATATGACATTCAATACCTCACTGACAAGATTTCATGTAAACAATGCAACGTTTATAGCAGTGAATTTTTTAGTTTTCCTGTTTAGTAATTCATTACACAATATCAATTGTTACCAAGATGAAATAACTCTTTAAAAATGATAATTGTCATTCAAGTTTGAATCATATGACAACATTGAATTAAGTTTATTGACATTTACAAAGTATTACAATTATCACATAACAATGCATTACAGGCTTGAAGCAAGTGACATTTATTTTATTCCATTTGTGATCTGTCAGTAGTTGTTAATGAATGAGGAAGCAAAATTCACTCAAACGTTTGTGCTAAAATTAAGATTCTACAATGTGGATATGACAGTTTGATGTGTTTTCAAAAGGTAATGCTACAATAGTAGAATTTACAAAAAAATCCCATGTAATGAATCATTAAAAAGAAGTCGCAGAAAAGAATTAGAGCACAAGGTATTTAAATCTCTGTGGTCGACTAGGTCATTTACAAGGCCAATGGATCGGTTAAATGCTTTAGTTTAGAATTATATTAGACTAAAGAACCTTCGGACGAGCAGGCTATTACCGTAAATCCAAGCTACCTTCGCCTCTAAGTGTTGCTTAGCTAATTAAGTATCCTGCAGTACATGTTTTGCAAAAAAAAATATATATTTAGAAACAACAGAAAATAAGTATTACTTCACGTAGATGATCAAAAAACTTTAATTTTGTACTTATTAATACCTAATTTGTACCTAACAATCTTACGCCGTTGTGCCATTTGGGACAATTTGCTGTCAACAATTACCATTCAGGGTGCAATTTTGAGGTGATGTGACGAGCATGAGTACCACTCAAGTATGCGAGCGGTCCCCCGTGGTCAAACCATGAATGTTTTTATTCATCAGATGCGTTTATTTCACATTTCTAAGTTTTTTGCTCACTCACAATAACGAGATTAGCTAAAGTAGAGATAAAGAACTTGCAAAAGGCAACCATTACAATACCGATACGAGAAACAAATAATCTACAGATTTCGTTCTATTTTTGTGGTATCGAGTTCCGCTTAAAAGTTAAGAATCACATTAAATGTCAATACATATTCTCACATGCATCTTTGCGTGCAATAACTTAGATTTCTTTACAAAAACAACATTATCACATTTTATATATTTCAGTGGCCTTCGCTAATTCCTCACATTAACATACTTAACTTCATGTTGTGTCAAAATAGCAATGTCATATAAACATAAGGGAGAAGCTTACTTTCAACATAAGAACCCATATTGTACGAATGTTGATACTTTCACAAAATTGCATCTTCAATTATTCGTTAGATTATAATGAACTCTCAAAATACTACTTTTAACTTCTGAAATGGGTACGTGTTTGATAAGTTATTACCGTATGGCACTATGCACAAATATGGTTATACAATGTCCATATAGGGCTTAAAAGTTACATTCTCGGGATTTTAAACATTTATTGTCAACATTTAATTACAAAATATTTGTCAGGATGATGCACAAATTAGAGGTTGATAAGGATCTGCCACAAACTCTTTTTTGAAAAACAAAATGGTCTTGAAGCATCACAATACAACAATGAAGATTACGTTGGACAATCATATATGTGGTGCTCTGGCAAAATGAGCGGAAAGTCGCGATTTTCAAAATTGAGTTTATGGCATATATTAACTCTTTATAATCTCAGCTTGCGAATGATATATAATATGTCATACTTTCTTTCTACAATTTCCATTTAGAGATCTAAATACAAGACAGTCCAGTCAAAATCTGGCCATAACAATTTTTCACAAATCGATTTTAAAGTTTCTGATTACCATTGTGTATAATAGCAAAACGC
>JXSR01S035231.1:0-19144 GCA_000969725.1 Ophiothrix spiculata
TACAAACACGTTTTACTTGCCAAAAACATTAAAACAATTTTTTCGTTCATGCCAATCGAACATCGATGTCTTTACCCCTTAAGCGAGGGGTATATTAAAATTACCTGGAGAAAGGTCATACTACAAGCTCTATGAATATGTAAACAAATCTCTGGTCGCTTGAAGTTTTCATACCCATAATACAGTTTGATTTAGTGTGTGAAATTTAACATCTTTCCCATACAAATGTAGTAATTTGACCTCGCTGAACATTCCATTAGTTAATTCATGCTTATTGAGCTGTTACTATGTAATGTGGGCTCCGTGGAAACTGGGTAAGGGGATATCTTGAGGGATGCAAAACCCCATCTTCTTTTTGAATAAGTGTCGCTTCTTTATTTTTATAAAATCTGGTTCACTTCTTA
This sequence comes from Ophiothrix spiculata, assembly GCA_000969725.1. Taxonomy (NCBI): domain Eukaryota; kingdom Metazoa; phylum Echinodermata; class Ophiuroidea; order Amphilepidida; family Ophiotrichidae; genus Ophiothrix; species Ophiothrix spiculata. The sequence goes on from JXSR01S035231.1 coordinate 405, forward strand.
AGGTAAACCAAATTCCAACTTAATGCTAAGTGATCAAAAACAACACTGCAATTGAGAAATTTGACTAACTGCTTCAAAAGAAAGATGAGCACTTAACTTAGACCTGTCCCAAATTCATTTCTCTTTAATTTCCAGGGGATGGGATAAGCCCGGGAGGGGGGGGGGGCTACTTAGTACAAAAGGGGTTATGGGGACGTGCCGCAAATTTGGTTAACAAAATCAGGCTCTCTGGTATTTCAATCGGTCCTTTTTCTTCGCAAAATGTGGTGTTTTGATGGGTTCATTTTTCAAAATTTTCTGAAATTTCTTCTCAAAATTTGAAGATAATTTTGCCAAAATAGTGTAAATTTGGGTAGAAAAGATGTGTTTTTGATTAAATTTGAACCTAAATTTGGGAGATGGTATATGGATGGGCCCTTTTTCTTGGAGAACTGGTATTTGGATGGGTGGCTTTTCAATTTTCATTGAGGCACGTCCCTATCCAAACCAAATTTGAGTCCCCCCCCCCCCCCCCCCGCCGGGGGATAAGAAACACGACTTATTTTACTTGGCCTGTAACTCATCTTCTACAGGGGTGGTTCTCCTTACGATTTATTTCGTTTCCCTAATGGGTTATCGCTGATTGAACCATAACACACAAAAAAAGAGACCCTGGGTATTTAAGTACATTCTTAGACATCCTTAGCGGGCATTTTGATGAATTGATTTAGGGTAGTATACCATATAAGGTGGGGATATGGTATGCCATCAAATTCGAGGATAGAGGGTAGTTATAACCTCAAAAAAGACAGTATTTTGAAAATCATAATTTTCAGTCCAGAAGTGCTTTGAGACGTCATAATTACGTGACAGCTTGACTGATTTTCATGACCTTGGAATCAATGGAAAAAGGAGACCATATTCGATACCATGGCATGTCAATTTTAAAATCACAGAGGGCGATGGTAACCACCGCCTACCCACACCCATATTGTAATGTTTACTACTGTTTTTCGCATAGTAGTGCTGTGTCTACAATGGTCCTGTTCACTGCACACACAGGTTTCTATAGCTTCCTATATCATGAGTGTACCATAACATTTGCCATGTGTCCGACAAAACTATATGGCCAATCAGGGAGATGCTTATATCTCTGGAAAGCTTAGGATCCCATGATGAATAATATTCGACGACCAGCTTCCGCATTGTGGATATTGAACGCCTGAGGGCTTCATCAATGTCTTGCAATGGACCAATTTCGCCGGAATCTCCCTATTTCTGTATTGAAAAGGTGGTAACTTTACGATGTGTCAGCAGCCTGTCTAACGATATCAACATATATGTTGGGGTTTTCTGTTTATATTTTGACAAAAGAATATGTTTTGTACGGAAATATGAAACGACCAGCAAGTAGAATTCATTATTTTGTGTTTTATGGCCTAATATTCACAAAAATGTACTATTTGGTCCTATGTTGAAGGATACACACAGTGGCAAATTGAGCAAATGCAATGACTTTACCATATGCCAGGAAGTCCTGATACAGGGTGTCCCAGAAAAAACCTTACAATCTTTGAGTGTAAGTTTCTTGCCTTTAACAGATAGTTAGAAAGTATGTAAAAATTGAATTTTATAGCCTATGAATTGAACTTTCAGATACCATTTGCTTCATTTCAATCAGTAGTGTACAACAAAAGTTATGCTTTGTCAAATATTTGGATGTAAAATTTTACTGGTCCAGTTTGACGGTTTTCTTAGTTCCCCTTGAATTACTTTCTATTGAGTATTGTCATTGATCTGCTTACTCAACCGTAACAATGTTTACTAATTTAATATGCACATGCTCTCTTTTATCTGTGCTGAAAAAATGATCCAAATTTGATGCAAAAATAAGACAGATATGTTGAATTTTCTGAGGTGACTCATTCTTATTACATTCAGAAACACCCCTACTTTATGGTCAATAATCATGATATTGGACCAGACAAAAATCCACCCAAATATTTGACAAAGCATAACTTTTGTTGTACATTACCAATTGAAATGAAACAAACGGCATCTGAATGTTCAATTCATGTGCTATAAAATGCAATCTTTATATACTTTCTGACTATCCGTTAAACCCCAAGAAAATTACACTCAAAGATTGTAAGGTTTTTTTCTGGTACACCCTGTACAAAAAAATGGCTTTGGAAGCCATGCTGACTTACTCTCCAATCAGTTTCCTATTGGTTGGCACATTGAGAGGGTTTCCACATCCTGCAAGCTTTCTTCTCCAATAGATGTTGGCAACATAGGGCGACCTTGGGCCATGATTGACCTTTGACCCTTGTCCATGAGTTGATTTCCGTTTTGTCTTCATCTTCTTCTGACCTTGACCAGAAGAATCATCAGGCTCTTTCTCTGCAACGAAACTACAAATTCATGAGAAAAGAACATTTTAGAAGAAAATCTGCAAAGATGACATATTTTTATACCAATTTGCAAAAATTTGAAGTTTGAAACGACAATCAACAAATTGGTATACTCTACAAATCTTGAAGTATGCAGCAAGCTGCCAATTACACGCATAAACCAAAATGACCATAAAGGAAAATAAATTATATTTTTCAAATCATAACCACGTACTGTATTTTACTGAATATCCATATTATTTTATGTTCAGTAATTTGTCCATGTGGTAGCAACAAAAGTAGCCAAAAATAATATCAAAATCATGAACGATTCATACAAAAATATAACTACGCTGGGATTTGGTCTTAATAAATCCTTATCAATCATTACTAGTCTCTTACACACTACAAAAACACCAGTTCACAATATTGTAGAATCAACCTGTGTAGAATACAATGGATATGCTATGGATCTCATAACAGAGTCTGATTGCTTGTTGCAAACTTCAAAGATTTATAGTTATAGTCAAAATGCTTCAATGGTTGTGCAACGAGAGTTTAAAGACGATCGCGGTGATAATTTTCACCAACAGGTGGCAGCGTTTCAGAATCAGTTGTTGGTCAGTGGCGGGAAGATTTTGGCCAAACGCGTGCGTGGTATCTAAGCATAAGATTTGCCCCTAATAAGCAAAACGCAACGCGCATTAGTTTTTTACCCATTGTCTTCCCGGTAAGCGCCAAAAATGGCGCGAAATAGTAACGAGTAGCTGCGAGTGCTCCTGCGCCAACGGGCTTTCAGTGATAAATCTTTTTACGTGTGATTTCCTATACCACAAAATGCTGATTTTTCAAATATTTGCTACCTGTAGAATTTTTAATTTTGTGCTGATCAATTTTGAATGTCAAGTGGATGTCAAATCAACAAAAAAAATACAGGGTCACGGACTGCTTTCAAAAGATAGCTAGAGATGAAATTACATGGGGTAAAATCTAAAAAACAATATTCATCGCTGTGAATGTCGAAATTTGTTTTTTTAACATCAAACAGATGAAAAAAGTTAATTACGTTAATTAACCTAATGCTCAAGTTTTCAACAATTAAAAGGAAAATGACGTCATCATATATGACATCATAGCGCACTTAGATGATCGGTGACCCCCATTTTTTATTGCTGAATTTTGAAGTTTAGACTCTTATCTATTAACTGACAAAAAATAAACAAAATCTACAGGTAGGAACTTATCACCATGATCGTCCTTTAATAAAAAGAAACACAAGAACTGTACAATTAGCACACATAATCACTGAGTTGAGTTAATAAAGTGCCAGACATTTATGCAACATGTGTGACCTACAGATTCATATACAATAGAATATCAATTTTCTTGTCATTTTGGTCCACTTCATATGACATTTTATGTACTTATATTATGCAAATACTGACAGCTTTGAGGGGTTTGGTTAAAATTATTTCCTTAATCTCAAAACCATGACTATGCCCAAGGAAAAGTGCAGGCCTTGTCATGGTTTTGAGATCACATAGGGGTGATGAAATTTCGGAGACGTGCCATTGCTCATCTATTTGCAACGCAAATTTCAGAGCAAAATTTAACAAAACATATTTTTTTTAGTACAATGATGTTCACAAAAAAAAAATATTCAATAACATCAGCTTTTTGAGATTTGTGTGTGCATCATCAGGGCTGCAACTTTTTGAAAAACGCACACAAGTTTTTCAAGTTGTTTGTGAAGATTTTGAATTTGTTGAAGGTTGGTGATGTTTTGATTTTAAAATTGTTCAAATTTTGGCAGGTAAATTTCTTGTCGGGCAAGTAACTTTGGAAAGTTACCTGCCCAACTGGCTAATACGAAAAATACAAAATTTGTTATGTGAGTGCAAGAAAGTCGTATCTGCAATGGCTGCCCAGAGTTATATCTATTTTACCACTTGTCACAAGAATGTGAAAAATGATAATCCCTAAAAATTCCACTGTCTTATGTCAGTAATTCTTGATATGGTTATTCAGGTGACCTGAAGAACCATTTCAAAAACCACTGACCTAAGACTGGAGATTATACAGTTTGCAATCCAAATTTATGACAAATGGCAGCTATTGAAGATACGACTGTCTTGCACTCACATAACGAAATGTCCAGCACTGTGCATAATCAGCTGAAAATGGCTAGTATGAGTTTGAGCTGAGTAAGTAGGCCTAGGATAGGCTGGATCGACTGCTGAAAGAACCTGATATTTAAACTTTATGATATTTAAAGTATTGGCACCAAATCAAAAATATTAATTGATGTTTTGATTTATTTTACATCATAAATTAAATAACTCGTCTTATAGAACGTACATCGCTAAAACAAGTCCCAAACTTTAAAAAAAGTAGTTCCTATTTGTTTAAACTTGGCGTGCTGCCTATCATCTATCGTGTCATAATGGATGGGCGGAGTTACAGCTAAGAACCAGTCAGTCAGATTGCTTCATTTCATTATGAACCACACCACTGAATAAGAATTCATTTCCAAAGTTAAATGGGTACGATTCGAACATGATTGAACATCATGAGCAAACTTTGGTGAAAATGAACAAAATCAATACAATATGGCTAATGCCTCAAGTAAAAAACAAAGAGTGAACATGATAACATTCATGATTCCTAAGTGCATCGACTTTGTCAAAACAAACAAAAATGTTGAGCAAAAGCAAACAATGCAACATTATGACTTTGTGCACAACAAGAAAATATGATGTGCAATTCATGGAAGTATGGCTACAATACTGGGCAAGACTGTGACTGGAGTTTGAAATGAAATGCTTATTGCAACTCCACGGTTTGTGCTGCATGATAGCTAAAATACTTCAATGTGACCGTCCATCCCAAACCAGCCGTAAATGTCACCTCTTTTATCATTTTCACTATTTTAATTATTTGCAAAGACAATGCTTTAACCCTTTGAACCTGACGAGCCGGTATACCGGCTCACGTGTACATGTACCGTATACCCGATGAGCCGGTTTACCGGCTTTTAGGTCACGTGTCAGACAATGCTTAAAGGATTTAAATGACACCTTAATGAACTTCACGATTTTCAGAAGTCAAACTAGAGGGGAGCGTGGCCGAGTGGTTAGAGCGTTGGACTCATAATCAAAAATGCATTCGTCTGTCGTGGGGTCGAGTCCTGGTCTCGGCTCTCGGTATACGTCTCCTTGTTTCCTTAAGCAAGAAACTTTACTCTACTTGCTTCGTGCTTCGGAGGGCACGTAAAGCCGTCGGTCCCATCTGAAGTGTTCCTGACACACTGTCGGATGTAAAAGAACGTCACGGGCTAGGCTACGGCCGTTCGAAATAAGAGTAGGAGATCCTTCCCCGGCAACCGTGACCGTATGTCAAAATACGTCATCTACTCTAGGACCAGAGTGCATAGTCACTATACCTTCAAAAGTATATCATCTCTCTAGGACCAGAGAGCTCGTCTAGATGCTGAAAAGGCTTTGATGAGAATAAGCGTAGAAGTAGAAGTAAAAGTACAGTCCGTCAAAGGTCAAACGTATAACTGAATAGACGTGTTCAAAGATCAGTAAGCCCTATATTATTTTCTGTTGATTGTCTTAAAAATATGCAGATTTATTTCACATTTGTTATCATTTTCTTGAAATGAAACTTTGCTAGTATTTTGTAGTAAGCACAAGGACTGTGAATCTGTTAAAAAATCAATTTCGGCAAATTACGACCGTGACATGTATTTTCACCTGTATCCCAAAATGAAGTTTCTGGCATTTACGGCTCATACGGGCAGGACAGCCACAAATGACATGTTTGTATGATGTCTTATTCTTCATGGTCTTGCAGTGTAGGCTTGAAGTGTAATGTGCTCTTCAAAGAAAAAAAGACACTGAAATAGCAGTGTTCAATTTATTATAATTTTGAAAACAACATTAACATGTTTTCGCACTTCTTTTTCCTTGTATTTTATAATGGTTAATCAAGTATAAATGTACAAAGTGTCACGTTTGTTTCAAAGACGCCAAAATCCTGGTCAACCTTTGCAAAATATAGGTCTAAGAAGGATAAGTCTTAAAACGGGTTAATGTTGAAATTCCAAATTATCTGCGTACATATTTATAGCAAACTACAGCATTTAATCAAATTTGGCACATATATAAAAGCGTAAAAAGTAGCACAAAAAACAAAACAAAACTGCATGACAGGGGAGGATATGCCAGAATACATGCCATTGGAAGTATTCTTTCAAGTTCATTGTAACCACAGAGCACAAATATTTGAGTTCCTACGTTTTAATCCTAACCCACATGGCTTTTTTGCCTAGTATTGTGGCTTCGCATGAACAAAAATGAAATTATTTTGAAGCCCATGATATACTAGCAAGACGCAGCTAGCGTCTAGCTAGACACTAACGAAGACGCTAAAGTTGAAAATATTTCAACCGACTAGCGCTACTTGAAACTTCCAGTTGAGCCGAGTGCATGAAAATGATCGGATCCTACACCTTTAAGTAAATATGTAATGGTAATGTTTAGATTAATAACATGAATGGTAACATAGAGCAATGGTGACAACAATTCTATATTATAAAGTGCATTTACTCAGCGTCAGGATATGTGAAACTTTTCTTAAGTCTTTGTTTGCCCTTTTTGTTCCTGAAAGGAAATACAAGATATTTAAAACAATTAAAATAATATGTCATTATTGTTTGCTATTAGGGGTTGGCTATAGAGGGTCATAGTTTCAGAACATGCTCATCACACCTTCCTTTGATGAGCTGAATGCTACTGACAACAAATCTGAAAACAAAAATTAAAAATCCAGTGTTTTGTCATTTGTCATCTCACTCTATGCTATTTTTTTCACTATAAAATGATAAAAACATGAATTTTTAAGATTGCTGGCGGCCATCTTGGATTTTCGGCAAAAGCAGTCTGAAATTTGCACTTTTGTTTCAATTTTTGTTTGGATTTGGTATCAAAACGTATCAACTCATCAAATTAAGTTATGATGAGTATACTCTGAAACTATGACCTAAATCTGACCCTCTATAGCCCACTCTTATTGCTAAATCTATCTAAATAAATGACGAACTAATATTTTATTTTTATTTCATTTTAGCGTAACAAAACATCCACATTGTTGAGTTCAATGAAATCAATAAGATACTTATACTCTATATAAACCTTGACCTATACAGTAAGCAGCCGATTAACGCACATAAACCTATATGATCATACATGGAAATAAATTAGTCCGTATTTTTCGAGTCATAACAACGTATCCAATCTTGATGAATATTCAAATGAAAGCATGTTCAAGGTTTATCCATGTGGTAGCAACAAAACTAGTCAAAAATATTATCAAAATCATGAAAGATTCATGCGCAAAATCTATTATTAGGCCAAAAACGAAAAAAGGAACAAGTCTGTTTTCTGTGACCCATGCACATTCCTTTTTAACAGTCTTATACTTGAATAAAAATAAAAAATATTGACAAAATGACATATCCAAATAGTGGAAAAGAAATATTTCAACAAAAAAGCTTGCTGGTATCATCGGACTACTCTGTGAAAACAAACAAACTTTAATTCAGATCCCCTTTGAATTCTGAACTAGACTATAATTTTGCCAATGTTCAACATATCGGCCATTCTCACGAAAATGACTCCACTTGAGTTGGAAAAATCAAAAAAATGAAGTTTCATAAAAACGTCTTCAATTAACTTTTTGTTATTAGCTACTATATCAAGTATCATGGAACCACAAAAGTTATGAACACCACTATTCTAATATTTTTATATATGAACTTTTAAATTTATCATATGCAAGAATAGCAAGAGATGTCAAACAAGTGCCTGTCCTGTCCTATTTGAGGCAACAATTAAAATAAAGTTGCTCAATTACTTCGAGGAGCAACTCGAAGAAGCCTAAAATTGACATAAGAAATAAATTCAAGGATCTTCATAATTTTGGTTCTTGCATTGGATAATGTACTATACGTATCGTAATATACATTTTTACGTTTTTCTACCCCTCAAATTCAGATAGTCATATAAAGTGTTTGTTATTTTGGCTAAATATGGTCAGGGGATGAGGGTCTATGGCTTGATATGCAAAAAAGTAGTCTAGACTCTTGCATAATTTAGATTTGGTGATAACGTAATATATATACTTAAAACGGACGCAATAAATTTTGGAATATAATTGTTTTTCAAAAGCCAAACTTATGACTATAGATTTTCAATTTTATGATTTACAAATGTACACATATGTTAGCCTTCAAGTTACGCAAAAAGTTTTCTGGTTGCAGTTCGATGTGATCTTTGGAATTGAGATAGTACATGGATAACGTTATATACACTGATTTTGCGGAAACCTGTGGCTTACCGGGTAATACAACTTTCAAAATTGGTAATTATCTGATATTATTGATGCATTTGGACAAATAAACCACATGGGTATGAACAAGAAAATGTGTTTTTATGATGTATCTATCATTATAGAATAGATGCCTCATGCTGAGACATGCCATTTATGCCTAATTTGGTGTCTTCTGAGAACAAAATGACCAAGATAACAGTAAAAAAGTCTAGAAAACTATATATGTCCGCTAGAGCTCACCAAGTACTACACAAATATGAGCGTGTTTACTTATTTTAAGCAAAACACAGAGATTTTCAGATCAAAGAACAAAATATCGCTACTGGCGCCATTTTCATGAGAAAGGCCGATATGAATTGGGAAAAAGTGAGCAATCAGCTGGCAAAAATATTGCTTTTTCAAGAATTGTAAAAAAAATAAAAAAACGCATTCCCCATTGCAATTTTCAGACCTGCTACAGGAAACGAACTTAATTTGTTCCTTTTCTTGGCCTTATATGCAGTGACTTGGTCTTACTCAATCCTAATCAATCACTGTAGTCTCTTACACAACACAAGACACCAGTTAATAATGTTGTAGAATACAAAGGATATGGTATGAATCAAGTAACAGAGTCTGATTGCTTACAGTATACTTCAAGGTTTATAGAGTCTCCTGTACATTAAGCTTGCAATAAATATTTCTATTCATTTCCAATATTTACAAGCATGAGAAACAAGGGTGATTATCAAATAAAGTCAATCCATGTTTCCTGAAAAATTACATTGGAAAGAATATGGGATTGTCTTTTATGGTGCCACAGGGTTTTGCTCTTTTTAATTTACTCTCCTCAATTGCTCCAGTTGAGCAATTTGGAGCTCCTCTTAAGCCCATGATATACTAGCAAGACGCAGCTAGCGTCTAGCTAGACACTAACGAAGACGCTAAAGTTGAAAATATTTTAACCGGCTAGCGGCTGGTTAGCGTCTTCGAAGCGTCTAAAATCAAACCACACGCTAGCTGCGTTTTGCTAGTATATCATGGGCTTTAGAAGGTATGAGCCTTTGTAATTAATCTCCCTGTGCTCACCTAAACAGCTTCAGAAGTGTCATTTACTGAGCTCACCTGTAAATTTTAAAAAACAATCCCTGAAGAATGTCCTTGTTTCTAGAAATTCAAGCAAATATGTGACCCGTCATATCGAAAGGTACCTTAAGGGTCCCAAAATAAAAATTGATTTTTCGTCTCGTCTGAAAGATTATATTTTAAGCTTTAAAATGACACCTTGCTTTTGGTTATTGGATGTTCGATCGCAAAGTTACATCCAAATTAGAAAAAGGCACCGGGCTGATTCGGAAAACTATAGTTCTGAAAAAATTGAGTTTAAAGTTTCTGTACTGGTAAAACTTGAATGGAGAAAGGATTTTTATTTCGGTTTTTAAAACATTTTTCTTATGTTTTGGATGTTGGAACTTGATTAATATGAAGGTAACGTTTGTGATGAAATTAGAAATTCGACCTTGGACGTGATTTTTGACTATGCTCAGCTTCAATGGCCCATATCTCGTAATTTACCATGCCGACCTTAAGGTACCTTTCAATATGACGGGTCACATATATTCTCTTCTTACCTGTTTTCATCGGCTGGCAAACATGGTGACACACGATCCCCTTCTACGCTTGACACTCGAATCTTGGAGAATTTAACGATCGGTTCATATTGCTCACTCTCCTCGCTCCAATGCATCTCAAAAGGGTGACCTATGACCCCATGAGATGGGGAATACACTCCTGAACCGGAGCCACCAATCATCGACCACATATTTTCATTAGCAGAGTCTGTGTCTTTGGACATAATTTCAGAAGTCTCATTCTCGACCGATTTGTGAATCAACGGCTTTGCACCACCCGGGCCTCGTGATCGCAGTCTTGATGACCTTGCTCGATTTTCTTTCAATTGCTCTGTAACCTTACGACCTTTGACATCATCCATGACCTTTTGAGCTTGGTGCTCAGGAGACTGGCCAAGTTGGTCATTATCGGTAGTCTCTTGCAAGACATTTTTAGATTGGGGAGTAAACATATTCACAACACGCTTGAAAATGGAACTGGAAGTACTAGTGCTGGCTGTGTCGGAGTCTACTTCATCATTCTCATTGTTATCTGAAAATAAAATCAAAATATTTTAAATTAATTTAAGAAAACCAAGAACATTTACTTCTTCAAACTGTTCTATTTCATATTTGTATGATGAGATCAATATTAAGAAACATTCACACCTATACAGGGTGTCCCAATAAAAATGCATCACTTTTATTTTTGCTCATATCTCAGAAACTAATTGACAAAAAATAAAACTTTTTTCTGAATAATAATAAGTATAGTTTAGTCTTTCATCAGTAAAATTTTGAGCAAATTCCCTTGAATCGTTCTTGAGAAAACTATATATTTGTACGGAGACTCAATTTTATCCCATTCCAATGGGATTTACCACAGTAAATCATGTTTATCATGAAGCACACATCAATTTATTTAAAACTTCCAAAGCAGACTGAAAGATCACAAAATATGGCATAGGCACTAAAACATGATTGTGATATCTTTTTCAGCACTGAAAGTTACACTGTATTCAATATGTAGTTCTTGCTGTTTTTCAGCGTTAAATAAAAAGAAAACAATGAGTTCATGGTTTTCAACAAAACTCAAACAAGGCAGATATTTCCTTTAATGGAAAGTCTATTTCAGAAATCTTTTGTATCTTTTATGTTTCAAGATTTTTTGTCATAAAAAAGAAAATCTTCAGGACTGTCTCTCCCTTTACAAGTGTTTTTTAAAAAATAACATTATCAACATATATTCAAATCCAAATATCAAAGCAGTTATTCACTTTCTCGTAAAAGTGGAAAGTCTGGGTCCATGATAGCGCACGTTAAATATTTTTTGGTTTAGTTCTTAGTAAATTCTAAGCAACTCTTCCTTTCACAATCAGTTTCCAGACACCTTTGTGTTCTTATCATCATTTTCCTGGTCAATACGAATTATACGATGTTCTAAATTCCTGACGATGAAGGGGTCGAGTGTGTTTAGACAAGCTTTCAAGTTTCATTTAGGTTTAATTTTCTGTTGTTGTTGCTATTGTTGTTGTGGTTGTTGTTTTGTAGTTGTTTTCCTGAAAAGATGTTTATCCATTAATAAAATGATGTTTCAATTGAGAGTAGGCCTATTACTGTGGGGATATGATCATGTCAGATCGATAATAGTTACAAATATAAGTTACTGTGGTAAACCCCATTGGAATGGGTTAAAATTGAGTCTTCTTACAAAATTCTAGTTTTCTCAAGAACGGCTCGACGGATTTTGTTGGAACTTTCACTGATCAAAGACTAAACTATACTAATTATTATTCCAAAGAAAGTTTTAGTTTTTGTTCATTGGTTTCTGAGATATGATCAAAAACAAAAGTGATGCATTTTTATTGGGACACCCTGTACTCTGTAAATCTTGAAGTGTTCAACAAACAGCCTTCATATAGTAACATACAAAAAGCAATATGACCATACAGGGAAGTCAATTAGTCCAGATTTTTCAAATCATAACCACGTACCAAATCTTGCTGAATATTCAAATAAGCTTTTATCAAGGTTTGTCCATGTGGTAGCAACAACATTAGACAAAAATAATACCAAAATCAGCACCCTTTACAAAGTTAGTTCTAATCATTGGGTTAAATCACTATCTGGACTCTCTTGGGCCAAAGGGCATACTGTGGCCTACATTAATTGGCGCAACACTAGCTTGAGCAATTCACACCCTCATAGAATACAGTTTTTGCACACTCAGCTCTAGCTGGACTAGAATGCGAAATGATCAATAATCATTAAACGGCTTGTATACGATGTCTTTAGTTATGGTCCCATAACCACCGGCATCTGACCAGTGTCCGACCGGGCATCGCAAGCATTCACCAGTTGTCATACCGATGTCATACCAGCGTTGCAGCTTCTTGCGGCTTATGTGACCAGGGTGTGAGTGACAACGCAACGACTGTTAAATAGATATATATCACCTCACGGAATGTCGTAAACAACTTCGGATTAATGCGCAGATAATAATAGGGATAACCCTAGTATGTGCAAAATGAAGGTTATTTTGTGACTTAGCATGGTACATCATTTAGAGCAGATTTGCAGTAATAAAGGGGTGATTTGCTACAATAATCAGCTGGCTATTGCAGCAAAGGCGCACTTTTTAGCCCGTCAGTTTCACTTCCCATTCTCTATATTTCCTGCTTTGGTTTTGCCTTTTATCTCAACCTACCTTTGATAACAAAACCAATGGGCCATAATTCCCCACTGATTACAAAAAAATGAAAAATTCATGGGGGGAAAATAATAAATACAAATACTGTCTTTACATTAACACTTTTTTGTTAAGAATTTGCATATCATAATGCACTTGTTTTGTTTCATTTGTTTATTCATTTCTTCCAAATCATGCACTTACTTCTGTCACTTCCAAAGCGTGTTCTTTTTATTGGTTGTATCGCCGTGGTCACAATCTCATTTTTACTTCTGCTGCGTTTAAGTCCTGAAAATATTGAAAACAATGAAAAAAGAAAGGGTAATCCACTGTCCAATGGAATAGCATGTTTTAATTGTCAGTCATCTTTGAGCTTGAGCCAACCCAGCAGATAAGGCCAAAAAAAAAATTGTTTGTTTGCCCTCCTGAGGAAAATTTAAAATTTTATGTCGGTCGGTCGGTTGATCTTTTTTTTTATTATTATTATTCAAATATATTTTAAAGAATGATGTCATTCCATGGATTGTATTGTGAATACCAAGCAATGCAGGGCTTAATTAAAAATTGTGGGTCATTATTTAGAGGAAATATACATTTTATACCACTAAATAAATGTGACTTTATACTGTTAAATTTTACGTTTTCCATCAAAAATATTGAGTTTCCATATTTTACATGTTTGAAGAAAAAATAAATAAAATAAAATACCCGACCCAAATTTTTGGCATTTTAGGGTCGGTCGGAGGGCAAACAAACAATTTTTTTTTTGGCCTAATGCAAAACCAATATGTTTCAACTATAGGCCAAACAATAATTTATTGGACAGGTTTAACAAAAATCCAGAGTGCAGGGGCCTATTTCACTAACGTCTTATTCCATCGCAAATGCCAAACTTCATCGCAAAAGCGAGAGATCATCGCAAATTTGCGATGGATTTCCCGAAACCGATTTCACTTAGATTTGCGATGGAAAAAATCATCGCAAACCATTTGCGATTGTTTTGTTTGCGAGCAATATCTTGCGAGTGCTTATAAGCATCTGCAAAGAAAACATCGCAAATGTAAGTCATCGCAAATTCTTGATATCACGTGATGTTATTTCGCCCCATATTTGGCGGAGATCATCGCAAAATTTGCGATAGCCTCGTCCATGGAGATAAAAGTGAAAAGATGTTAGTGAAATGGGAAAGTCATCGCAAATGATATTTGCGAGGGCTTCTAATTTGCGAGTGCGTCTGCAATCATCGCAAAAAATAATGTAAGTGAAATAGGCCCCAGGGCTTCATTGTTTGTAATGTAGCCCATACCATGGATTTTTGTTTACATTGTCCAATAAATTATTATTTTTGCCTAGAATGAAAAGGCAACAACAGGTTACTCATAAGCGCACATTATTTTTGCTGGCAAACAGTAAATTTCCTAGATCAAAATCATAAATGATTTGCCTTCACTACAATGACTTTCTGATGTAAGTTTTTGCTATCTTTATCATATGGTTCATACAAATATCGCAGTTTTCATTTCATTTACAATAAATTACAATTGCTGTTCAAATCAAATGCTATAGGAGTTTCAGCTTATTCTCCAAAATCAGTGTATATTAAATATTCCTGTGAGTATTTCTGGGAGAAACTTTCACTTTGACATTAGAAAAACATTTGATAACAATGTTATAAAACCTTTGTAAATTCTGGTTCGTCCATCATTGCTTCAAGTTAGTTCTCATTTCGGATTTTCACCACAAATGACATCGCAGTTCAACAATAACACAAATTGTGGCAGCAGACAATGTGTGACTGTTCAGCCCATATGAGCCGTAAATGCCAGAAACTTCAGTTTGCGCTACAGTGAAAATACATGTTAAAGTCATAATTTTCCGAAATTGATTTTTTGACAGATTCACAATCCTTGTGCTTACTTACTACAAAATACCAGCAAAGTTTAATTTCAAGAAAATGATAGGAAATGCGAAATAAATCTGCATATTTTTAAGACAATCAACAGAAAATATAGGGCCTACTGATCTTTGAACGTGTTTATCTCAGTTATACGTTTTACTCCCTGACAACCTTTGACGCCTTTGACGGGACCATAACTTGACTTCTGGAAATCGTGTGAAGTTCATTTAGGTATCATTTTAATCCTTAAAGCATGGTCCTTGCAAATACTTAAAAAAGAGGTGGCATTTACGACTGGTTTGCGATGGACGGTCACATATGAAGCACAACGTGCCTGGCCAATATGCTGCAATGGCTAGGTGAAGCCAGTTGTTGGGCATTGGTGTCATATTGCTACTATATGGCAATGAACAGTACTGCCAGTGATGTGCCAGTGTAGAGTGTACTAACAGAGGTTGTAGTTGCTGTAACTTCTGTTGTTGTCAACAATGCACTCTACCCATGGTTGTTTGGACAAGGGCAAACATCCCATGTGAGAGTCCCGTCCTTCGGAGGGGACGTTAAGCCGTCGGTCCATATATCAGAAGAATCACATTCATATATGCTTGTCACAGCTAGGTTTGTGAAGAGAAGGGTATTCTTCTTCTTTTTCCTAAAAGTTCAAACCTATACCCATAGCTGTCCCCTTTTTTCGTTCCAGTGCTGTCTAGATACTCACAATCTAACTACGGACATAAAGTGCGCCTTTGATCAGCCATTATGGAGGATGTGATCTGATTGTGACATCTGCATAGACAGCAGTGCTGTGATCTTGATGAAATGGCACATTAATCATCTTGGTTAGGCTTTCTCCAAGGAAACCCAACTTGGCACTTAGTACCAAATAAGCTAAAGGATGCTTATCTTCAACAGGGCTCCAAGATGTTTTTAAATTCAGTTTTTGAATGCAGGAGGAAGACCGAAGTACCCGGAGAAAACCCTGTGGAAGCGAGCATGGACTGAAAACCAAATGCACATAAAGCGCCGGGCGCAGGAATCGAACCCGAGTCCTCGTTTGCGCAAGGTGAGGGAACTAACGCTGCGCCAACCCTGGCATGTATGTATGTATTAAGCTTTTCTCATCTTTGGTGTTGACGAAACTGGTGTTGTGTTTTGATATTGGTCTACCTGCAATGCTCAACTACCATTAATGTATGCTTGGTACATTTCTGGTTGCATTGAGTGCAAATTAAGCTAAAACGGGTCTCAAAAATGGTTCACAATTAGTGATCATGATTTCAACCGGGATATCAACTATTCTGTTGGGGTATCAATAATGAATATTATGGATGAAAAATATTTTACGGGAAAAAATTCAATGTATAAAGTTTCTGGACACTATACTTTTTGCAAACAATTGCTAATTAGTGGCCTATAATCTGAAACAGAGGTCACGCAGGCACTGCACATTGTGTTTCTGGGATAAATGAGTAATTCTGCCAGATAGAGTTGTTAAACTTACTATGGGGCGGGGCGTCTATGGAGTGCTCTATTATTTCTTTTAATGTTTCTGCTTGGATAGAAGGAATTTCTTAAAATTTTGTTGAAAGGCACATTAACAATATCAAAGAAAGGGTTCAAACAAAAAATAATTTAGCTGCAAAAAAAAGAAAAATGTTGTAGTCCAGTTTCACGGAATAGCCTCATTTGTGACTGTCCATCTCAAACAAGCCTTAAATGCAGCAATTTTCATTTTGCACTACAGGTGAAAATACATGTCAAGGTTGCAATTTGCCAAAAATGAATTTTTGACATATTCACAATCATTGTGCTTACTCCAAAACACCAGCAAAGTTTCATTTTAAGAAAATGATCTGAAATACGAAATATGTATCTGTATATTTTGAGGGCAAATAATAGAAAATATAGGGCTTATTAATCTTTGAACATGTTTATCTCAGTTATATGTTTTACTCACTGACAACCTTTGATGGTCCATAACTTGACTTCTGGAAATCGAGTGAAGTTCATTGAGGTATCATTTTAATCCTTATAACATGATCTTTGCAAATATTTAAAAAAGTGAAAATGGCAAGATTTATTTATTTATTTATAACATTCGGCTGTAAGCCAGGCTAATCCCAATAGTACAAATGCATTAAATTCAAGTGACGCCTCCGTGGTGTGAAAGACAGAATATTGGAAAGAATTTTCGATTTTAGATGTAGGAGGAAACCGAAGTGCTCGGAGAAAACCTGCGAGGACAAGTATGGATCGACAACCAAATTCACGTACAACCTAGGTCCGACCGGGAATCGAACCCGTGTCGCAGCGGTGAAAGGCGAGGTCAGAAACGCTGCGCCAACCCGTCCCCCCTGCTCAGTGTGTGCACACACGTAGATGCTGCATTTACGGCTGGTCTGAGATGGACGGTCTCATTTGATCAATCAGAAGACAGTATTTCACTCTGTGACATAGGTGCATCCAATAGAAGAAGTGCAATAAACAAAGCAAGTCGTGAAGTTGTATCTGCAATAGCTGCCTTATTTCATAAATTTTAATCACACACTGATATTATGTCCAGACTGGGTCAGTGGCTCTTGAATGGCTCTTCAGGTGACACCGTCAGCTGAAGAACCATTTCAAGAGCCAATGACATATGGGAGAGAAATTGGGGGCAATTTTTCACAGTATAGTGATAAGGCATTAAATAAATATAACATATGGCAGCCATTGCAGATACGACTTTCTTGCACTCACATAGTGATTAGTGATCACCTACCAAGTTTCTTGAGTTTTTCTTCGCTCACAATGTGCTGTAGTGACTTGATTTCCCATTTCTCAACATTGACTCTCCAAATCATCGGCATCAGTGAATCATACTCCACACTTGGAAAAAGGGTTAAAACGGTAGCAAAAGGTTAATTAATACATACATACATTTTATAACACTCATTAAGCACTGGTACAACTAGATGAAAGCACTACTATTATACAAGACAAAAACCAGCAAATGAAAAAGATCCAACTGCATTAAAAACAATGCAAAAGCGGATACAGATAATTTTTCAAAGACCTCTTGAAAGATAAAGACTTGGGTGTTTCTCATGCCAGCGGGTTTTCAAAGTCTCTTTTCAAAAGTCTCTTGAAAGATGTTAAAGACTTGGTGTTCCTCATGCCAGCTGATAACTTATTCCAGACACGAGGGGCAACATAAGAGAAAGTCTTGCGTTCTGCTGACACAAGGGCTTTGATGGTATTGTGCTCAGTCAGGCTGGTAGAATCGGACGCTGAATGGAGACTTGCCCTAGCAGGTTGGTACAGAGAAATATGGTTACTCAAATACTCAGGAGCAGCTTAGTTAAAGCAATACTGTAAGATTTTATCAAAAATGTTTTTTAGTAAAAACAACATAAAATGAAGGAATGTGCCTATCTAAAAGCGTATTTTGTCAAAAATAGTTTTACCATTGAAACATGGATAAAAAGCACATGCATGCGCTTTCCTATACTAATACATGTGGAATTAAATTCGTATAATTCGGGATACCAAATTTAATTTAACAAACGGCAGGCACTGCCATTTGAGGTGCGCGAGATCGATCGAGCGCCCTTGCGCGCCTGAATTGCTTTATGAGAGCGCGTTTGTTGTGATTTTGCTTCTGGCATAAAGCTGGTGTTTTCGTGTCGATAATTCACGATTGTTTGCAGTTCCACGGATCCGGATTTCTACTTCATATGGCAAATCATGCCTAAATCATATAAAGTGCTTTTGTCTACTTTTCGTAATTGGAAATTACAAGACATAGGATTTAAAAA